>JAJSOM010000208.1:0-26782 GCA_023052935.1 Piezodorus guildinii
TTTTTTTTAATTAAGTCAATTCTATAAGCTAGTAATATAAACAAAACAATTTGTGAACATAAATATAGTAAACTATACTTCTTAGTAAACTACGCTAGATAGATCTCGTCCATATTCCTTAGCCTGTTTCATCGTTCAGATAGTTGTAGAAATCATCTAGAGAAGAGGACTGTACCTCCTCAGACAAGAACCTCTTCCACTCATCTTCTTCATCACTCTCCTTATCAGAGTAATCAAATTCATCAGCACTAAAAGATTCAGAATCTCTTTTCAGTTTATCTGGAACAATAAATTACAAACTTGTATTCTAACATAATAAATACATTCTCATTTAGTATAGAGCTAGGAGTATAAATATGAGATAGAAGCTCTAGGTAAAGATCTCTGGATGAAAAATTGGGATTCAGATCCTAAACTTCATATGATGGAATAAAAATATTACATCGCAGACATAAAATAATTTATCACTCACTTATCCTTGGCACAGTACTATGCCTAAACGTGGACTATAAAATAAACAGAGGTCCAGAAATTACTGGCACAGGAGATAGATTTCCTGAGAAGAAGCTGTGGTATATGAAGGATTCATCACATAGCTAACAATTAGGAGTATTATTGGCCAGGAGCAAAATATATTATATAATATTGAAAACTAGCAGCTTCACTTTTATTTGGCTGCTGTGGTCACCTGTAGCAGGGTGGTTAGCATAACAGCCTCCTATGTCAAAGGTCCCTGGTTCAAACCCGCAGGTGGCCCTAGGATTTTTTAATAGTAAAAATCCTTAGTTATGCTGTCCTTCAGAGAGGAAGTTAAAAGGTAGTCCCGAACCTGTGCAATGTCAGGTACTCGTTAGAGCCTGGATAGACAAAATTAAGGACTCCCACTGTAGCATTGTCCAATTATCCACAGCAGCGTAAAGGGATGTTAAATAAATAAACAAACAGTATTCGGTTGCTCAGTGAGGATGGGAGAAGAGAGATGGCCAAAGGAAGCTTTCTTTCAACTGTTGGGTTTCCCTTCCCCTCCAATTTGTGGGTACCCACTTTATAGAGACTGGACGAATATCAAAAGGGCATTCGAACCCAAAAGCTGATCCAGGGCTATTACAACAGAATAAAAATATACTCCTGACCTGCTATGAACATGGCATTATGAATTTAGTGGAAATATGGGCAAAAAGTCATATTAAATAATGGTCAATATATTGTAGATTAAAATTAATTTTGTCTATAATACAATGAGTCTTATTTAACTGAAAGGACTTATTTGCCTTCCCAATAATTATCCTACCACTGCTGGACTCAAACCCAGGACACAATAAATAATCTTTTATAATCCATGTGGCAATGAAGTCATTTTGTAAATTACAAATATTGGAATAAAATATATTGTGATTAATGATTGATTCTTATCTCTTGTTGTGTCGTCTGAAAATGAAGATTCAATGTCCGCTTGTCAGTGCTGATCTCCTTCAATGTTCCTGAAATGATGATAAAGTTGTTTTAAAAAAGAAATATTTGTAAATATCCATATTGAATAGAAATTAAAATATCTTAAAAAAAAAAAAATACAAATTGATCATACAATTACATAAGTTAAAAAAATTAAAAGCTATCATATGGGCTAATGACAATAAAATAAGGTTAATATTGTTTACAATACTTACGTTCCCAACTGCTGGTACTTGTACCACAAGTCTGCCAGCTCTTCTTGAACCCTGGTCAAGGTAGTCGATGTTATTGTCTGCTCCCTTCTCTTGTGGGATCATCTCAGGATCACCAATTTGTTTTGTTTCTCTCTTGTCTCTTCCATGATGCTTTGCTTGTCTTCATCAGTCAGATCCTCGTAAAAATCATTCATAGAAAATTGTTCCTCCTCAGCCAGGAACCTCTTCCACTCTCTTTCATCTTCATCATTACTGTCATCATCAGGGTAATCAAAATCACCATCACAAGAAGATTCAGAATCTATTTTCTGTTCATCTGAAACAATAAGATTACAAACTTGTATTATAATATATTAAAACATTTTTGAAGTAGAGATAGCCTAGGGCTTAATCCCTAAGCTGGATTGTTTATCCTGTTGGTAATATGTCAACAGCTATATCTGTTAACCCTTGTGGAAACCAGCTTATTATTGTGTTTGCTA
The DNA here is from genome assembly GCA_023052935.1 of Piezodorus guildinii. Taxonomy (NCBI): domain Eukaryota; kingdom Metazoa; phylum Arthropoda; class Insecta; order Hemiptera; family Pentatomidae; genus Piezodorus; species Piezodorus guildinii. The sequence continues at coordinate 2,150 of JAJSOM010000208.1, forward strand.
TTGCTCTGTGAATATGGAAGAGAATACCATTCCTTATAAGCATATTTTGTTGTATTATTTAAATAAAATAAAAAAAACATGCTGCTGAAGCTCATGGGAAAAATTGCAGTGTGTATGAGCATGATGCCCCAACTGAACACACCTTTCAAAATTGGTTTGCCAAACTTCATTTGGAAGATTTTAATCAATCAATGATCCTCAACAATGCTCTGGTCGCCCACATGAAATTGAAACGAGCAATGTTGTGGCGATTATTGATCAAAATCCCAGCCAATCAGAGCGAGAGATTGCTATGGTCCTAAATGTGTCGTACACAAGTGTAGAAAGCCATTTTCACAAGCTCCGCTACATTTCAAGGCTTAATTTTTGAGTCCCTCAATCTCTAACTGTTTCTGTTTATGATTCAGTCCGGAAAAGGCAACAAAATGACCCATGTTTGAAAAGATTGGAAACAGGAGATGAAAAATGGATATTTCAGAATAATTTAGACAGTAGAAAATCTTGGAAACCTAGTAGTGCGAAGCTTCAAACTCAGATTGATGGAATTCTAGCATCCTAAGAAGATAATCATTTCATGTTTTGGGATTTCAAGGTGTTATTTCCTATGAGCAATTGCCATGAGGACAAACAATTGATTCAAATCTATACTGCTCATAATTAACTATAGTGGATAAATCAATTAAATAAAAACTCCCAGAACTTGCAAATAGAAAGGGTGTTGTGTTCCACCAAGAAAACGCTAGGCCTCACACCTCATTGATCACTCGCAATAAATTATTGAGCCTTGGACGGGACCTTTTGCCTCACCCTCCCTTCTCACCAGACCTAGCTCCAATGACTACCATTTATTCCAGCCTCTGTAGAACTCCGTGAATGGAAAGACATTCCAAAAGAAAGTGGACATCAAAAACTACTATCAGTTTTTTAACAATAAACTCCAGACATGCTTTGAACATGGCATTATGCCGTTAGTGGAAAGATGGGAAAAAGTTATAATAAATAATGGTCAATGTATTATAGACATAAAATAAATTTTATGTCTATAATACATTGAGTCTTATTTGACCCTGAAAAACTGAAAGGACTTATTTGCTTATCCAATAATTATCTTGTCAAAGCCGAAATCGACCCAGGACACAATAAATAATCATTTATAATCCATGTAGCAATAAATTACAAATATTGGAACAAAATATATTGTGATTAATGATTAATCCTTACCTCTTGTGGTGTTGTCTGAAAATGAAGGTCCAGTTTCGACGAACGTTTCAATATGTGAGTGCTGATCTGCTTCAATGCGCCTGAAATGATAATAAAGTTATTTAAATAAAAAATATATTGATACATATTCAACTATAAATTTTATAAAAAAATAACATATTTAAAAAAATAAAAGCAATATTCATATCCCTCCCTTAAAGACATATCAAAAGAAGTTTCATCAAATTCTTTTATCCTCTGTAATACTTAGCTTCTCTGTGAATCGTTCCAAAATTTATATTTTTATTTTGTAATCATTAATTACAATTGGTAATTTCAAACCGTTCAGTTTAATAACTAATATAAATAGTTAACCTTTTAGAGATTCAGAAGGAAAATTGTCTGAGAGGCAGTAAAAAAAAGAAAATATTGAAATTGTCTTTACTGTTTATTGTTTTTACAACATTTGTAGCTCCATGTTGTAGGTCACAGACTTAACTATTTCCTCTAAATGCGGTACCTTAATATGCCCTGATGATTACCTATAATGTGGAACTACAAAGATTAGAAAAGCAATAAATAATTTGCTATTGTTAAAGAGAGAGAAAAAAAATGTAAAGAGTTTTAGAATCAGGACACCACTATAAATTATAATAAAGAAGAAAAAATGAAATTTTATCTATACATATGTCCATTAATCAGGTATTTTTATAAATAAAGAAAATACATTTAAAGATTTTTAGAATCAAGACACAGGTATTAATTATAATAAAGAAAAGAATAAGAAAAAAAATTATATTTTACCTAAAAAATGATATTTTATACGCCCCTAAATCTGTCATTTTTGAAGATATGGAAAAAAGTGAGGAGAGTTTTGGAAAATTAGAATATAGTGTTTTAGAATCAGTGCACCATGATTAATTATAAAAAAAAAAAAAAATGAATTTTACATATACATTCGTCCATTACTCAGTTATATTTTAAATTTGAGGAAAAAAAATTGAGTTTTAGGAACAGGACATAGCGAAAAAAGAAAGAAAATTGAAATTTTAATTATCCACACGTCTGTTACTCAGTTAATTTTTAACATTGAGAAAAATATGTAGACAGAAAAAAATTGAAATTTAGCCTATATATATACGTCAATAACTCAGTTATTTTTGGATTTAAAGAAAAAAGTTTTGTTTGATTCGATTTAATCTAGAGCAAGAATTATTTCCACAAACTATTGATTACAGATTTAATTTTTTCTAGGTTATACGAAAAATTCTTCTCCATAATGTATAAATAATTTTATTAATATTGTAAATGAAAAATTCTAGATTTTAATGTTTAAATATAGAGGTTTAATAATAAATTTAAAGAGCAATTTCAGGTGCAAAATTTCCCGCAAAGGGTTTATTACCTGTATGATGTTTTATTACCTTTAAGATGTTTTATGACAGTAGGTAAAGTTAGCTATCACAAAGGCTCTATCTCTCACAACACTTAATTACCGATAGATAAACCCTTAAGCGATTTATTGCTTTCTACCAGCTCATCTTGACCATTTCCAATGACTCATTTATTTAGTCAATTTGTTATTTTTTTCGCAACGATTTTTTCAAAGGAACAAATTTAAAAAAAAAAATGTGAATGATGTGAGATTTGACCGATTTAATTGATTATTTTAGCTTTAAATCTAGATGTTTATTATTTTGTTAACTTTATTTTTAAGGAATCGTTTTTTAGTATTCTTAAGAATTTTAAATATATACTGAAATTACATCTTCTCTATTCACAATTAATACATTTTTGAAAACACTCAAATGTCGATTTAAAGAACGTTAATTGTTTTGTGTTTTTTATATTACACGGAATGACCAATTTTGATAATAAAATAAACCATTAGAATAGAAATATGTTAAAATATCAGTTTTGTAAAAGATGTTCTACTATAGGTACCTTTTTAGAAATCAGCGTATTTATTAAATTAACCAGTCTACTTTACCGAAGTTTTCATAATTTATTGTCGTCATTTTCCTGCTCTAACAGTTTACAAACATTTGTTTTCTTATTTTATGAACGAGGGCTAATAATGCATTATTATTATTGTCTATATAGAGGCAAATTGTAATAATTTTGAATACAATTTTTTTTTCCTGGGAACTGATATTCCAATATTTCTCGATATTTGAAAGCAATTAGTTTGAATGAAGCTTTTAAGATGTTCCTTGGCGTACCACATACACGCACACCTAGCCGTTTGTGCGGTAGCTAAGGGAACCTAAATGTGTATATCCGTTGAAAACCCGAATTCTAATTTTTTTGTCTACAATCGCAATACTTTCCTTGTGTTATTTATATACCGAAGTAAATTTAGAGACTGGACGAGAGTTAAGATCAAGCCGTCTTTAAACAGTTGTTCAGTCCAGTGCTGGATAGTCACATGATAAGAAGAGGGTGGTGGATATACTTGTTGAACAGCTGTTCTCAATGCCAAGCGATAAAGGGGTTTCATTGATGGGAGTCATAATTCTCAATAACTGAGGATTCTTTGAAAATCAACCTAATATTCTAATACTTATATTTTAAAACCATTTTTTTCCTCGCTATAATATCCATCTATAAATTAACCACTGTTTGAACCCCCTTCAAGATCGTCTCTAAGTAATCCTCCCACCTACTCTCTGGACACATACTGGGTGCCTCGACACTCATTCATTTTATTATGAATTCATTCATTAACACGATCAACATATTTCCACCCTCACAATGCTCTCAGCTCACTCATATTGACAGACTGCCTGCTCTGGATTCACAACTTGCCTAACCTCCTAAATCTTCAGTGGCCTTCCTTTGAACGAATACTCTATTTAATATCTTATAATCGAGGTTTGACGGACCCACTCCGGTTAGACTATGGTGGCTACCTATAGGATGATTCATATGTTGGCCAATACTGGATAATAAGGGATGGGGAATCAGATATATATAGAATGTAGGGAAAAAAAGTAATAAAATAGAGTTAGTACCATTACTTGGCCAACGACTGAGCAAGGAGGTAATTAGACCTACATCACAATCAGCTGCCTAGGTTTTTACCCAAATTTGAGGTTACCCACTTTATAGAAGCCGGGTCTGTCCCAGGAGGGTCTCTCTACCTCAGGGCTGAAATAAAATACTAAATAATTACCCTGCCTCAGCCAGGCTCTAACCCAGGGCCCTGAGAACGCTAGCTCACTGCCTTAAACGCAGAACCAGACCACTCTCTGGAAGCTATATTGATACACTGTGAGGTGTGTATTCTGAGCAAAGTAGTTACCTAAAAAGTTTGTTATTACGCTTAAGTTATTATGTTTAAAATACTCAAAGTTCTGATTTTTTTTTCGGCATTTTCATAAGGTGCACCATTATCTGTTTCGTCTAAGGTTCATTTCTTTACATACTGATGTTTATCAGCAAAAGGGGTGATTAGGCCGAGATCACACTCAGCCGCCAGGTTTCTTCCCTATTTTTGGGTACCCACTTCATAGAGGCTGGGTCTACCCAAGAACGGTCTCCATACCCTAGGATCGCTCCACGGCCGAAAAAACAGAATACACTATATTCTGCCACAGTCGAGATTCGAACCCAAGACCCGGAGAATAGTAGACTTGTGCAGAAATATGAATAGAAATATTAAATAACTTTATCCATTTAATTTAAATATCAATTGGATTGATTATTTTTTAATTATTTATTTTTTTTTTGTCTTTCCACTTTAAGAAAGCAATCAAACTAGGAAAAATCTAGGAAATATTGGACATGTTGTTAGAACGCCTTAAGGCATGTATAGGCAAGCCTTCAAAACTGTTAAGTGTTGCGGCATGGAAGCGAGGCGCCTGGTTTTTAAGTAATCCCGGCTTCTGATGGTTTAAATACGTGACTGAATATTTTTCATTTATAGTATTTATAAGACAAACATGTGCACTAATTACAGAGGAATCACGGTGACAAGCAGTATAGGCAGGCTTTATGGCCGAATCCTTAAGGAAAGACTGGAGAAAGAGGTCTCGGATCAGATGACGAATTTTCTTATTCATAATCTTATATTTGTTTGTTATCCTTTCTAGTTCAGAGCAGAATTGGTCTTTTTCTATAACAGAGGAATTCTGAATGGGGGAATAAGTTTTTACTAATTTAATTTTACCAGGAGACAAATAGAAATTGGCTGTGCGATACAGCTTCTCATTCCTCCATTTTCTTATATAGTGGATTCACTAACGATAAAACCAACTCCTTCCTTTCCATTATCACCTTTAGGGACTCCTGAATACAAGAGAGTATATCCCTTATCTCATATCCTCAATTCCTTTCCTTTTTGCCTCAGAGACGCCAAGAATGTCCCATGTACTTTATGATCTCCTCCACGATTTCCACTGTTTTTCTTGTGGTGGTCTTTATGTTCCATGTTCTTATACTCAATTGTATTGAAAACAAGACTAGCTAGAGAAAGATGTGGTATGATGAGGAATGCAACCGAGCTGTAGAGAAGCTTTCTCTGGGTGCAAGGAGTAGGAAGGATTATATTGAAATTAGAAGAATGGCAAAGATGATATGCAGCCAGAGTTGGAAAAAATTGGAGTTTCGAAAAAAGTAAGCCAGAAGTGCTCCAAACTGATTATGATGCAAAAAGAACGCTAAAATTTTATAAAGGAATAAGGGAAATTAAAACTGGTCTCCAGTCCAAAGCTAGTGTATGCAATGGTAAAGGAGGCAATCTAATCAGCGAACCAACTATATTAATGGAAACATGGAGAGAATATTTTACTAGCTTACTCAATGTTCAAAGATTACTCCCAAATAGTACTTGAATGTATGGAAAACCAGATTTAGTCTCCATCGTGAGAGGGAACAAGATCTGATGACTAGGGCATGTAGCATGTATGCCCTGAGAATGTATTCCCAAGTGTAAAAACAGTAGTAAAAGTGGTAGAGGAAGACCACATCTTAGGTGGCAGGACTAAGTTGAGAACATAGGCATTAGAAGATGGCGTTTGCTTGCCAGGGATAGGAGGGAATGGAGGAGAGTAATAAGGGAGGTCCTGGTCTATGCAGGACAGTAGCGCCAGGAGAGAGAAATGCTTAATTTATTTGGCAATGATATTGTTCTTATGGCTAACACTGTTGATAAGTTACAGCAAGCGGTGACTGAATGGGAAGAAGAACTGAGCCGAAAAGAAATGAAAATAAATACCAGCAAAAGCAAGATACTACAAGTGGGAAGGCAAGCGGAAGATTTTTATATATATTGTAACGGAGAGGAAATGGAAGAGGTTACGGATTTCACCTACCTCGGCACAGTAATAGGAAAATCTGGGAAAGTAGACTCAGAAATATCAAATAGAATCACTAAGGCAAATGCAGTCCACTATCAGATCTGCAACACTGTGATAGGGAAGCGAGAGGTGGGTAGAGGTGTTAAGCTCCATATCTTTAAATCAGTATATTTGCCTATACTCCTGTATGGAGCTGAAAGCTGGATATTGATGGACCGGTAGAGCAGAGTCACAGCTGCTGAAATGAAGTTCCTCTGAAGACAGTGAGTAAGACAACAAGAGATCGTGTCAGGAATGAACGGATACGCCAGGAACTGGAGGTTGTGCCATTAAAGGAAATTCTGCAAACCCATCATTTGAAGTGGTTCGGTCAGGTCATTAGAATAAAGGATCACAGGGATCCCTAAGAACCATGGATTACGTGCTAGATAGGAGAAGGCCTCGGGGGCGACCAAGGATTTCCTACCTGAATGACATTGACAAACTTTGCAGAGGGAGAGGGAAAGATGTTGGCCAGGCTAGGAACCTAGCTGGGGATAGAGAGGATTGGATCCTGAGGCTAAACGCTCCCCTACGCTGCTATGGCACTACAGGGAGAAGCCAAAGAAGAAGAAGTATTTATTTATGAATTTTATAAGTTAATTTCTGGAAATTCTTTAATAATACTAGTTTATTTTCTTTAAACATTGTAACCAATGGATATATCTCATATTTCCATCACTGAATTATAAAATTAACCTAGTTTTTGAGTATGTATCTCCCTGGGGATCATCCACCATCACCTGTATGGCAATTAAATAGTGAATGTGATTATATTTCGATTATGTAATGTGCGCACCAAAGGTCTAAATTTACAATATAGTGGTAGAGAGAAATAAAATAAAATAAACGAAATAGCTGAAAGAGAAAAAAAAAATTTAAATATTATAATTTTTTATTAGGATAGGAAAAAAAAAAAAAAATTGAAAATGTATGTGAAATATGTCCAAGGGATTGATAAAGCATACTGTGTTACGTAAGCAACCCGATGTATTTGGGCAGCATCGCCAAATAAATAAAGCATTTCTCTCTTCAGTAAATGTGGAATGTTTAAGGAATATATTCTGTTTGTGGGTTTATAAAGAAAAAAAAATTAAAAACGATATAACTTTTATGGTTTATAATTTAAATCTAAAAACTATTATATACAATTATTATTTGATACAATATTTACAAAAATATAATTCAATATTTACAATAATATAACTCAATATTTACAATAATATAACTCAATATTTACAATAACATAATTACATATTTACAACTATATAATGCAATATAAATATATCTTATGTAAATATTACTATTTATTTCAGTTCTAATAATAATAACTATAGTGATTCACAGCCTTAGGAAGATATTTTTATTGGAATTCAATATCTATCTGAAGCAATTATTACTTTATTATCAATAGTTTAATGTGCTATATTAGTGCCACCATTTCACCAATTTGAACCATATTCAGAACATTTCTTCTGTCAATAGTTTTTATATACATATATACTTCATAATTAAAATATAAAACAATACCCTGAAGCTGAGAGTCCAAGAAATGTTGGCATTAATATAGCTTAACTATTAATGATAAAGTTATTTAATGAAAGAACATATTGCTTCAGGTACATATTAAATGAAAATAAGAATATCTTCTGAAAAATAAAATAAATTATATACATAACATAATTTTTATAAATTAAATCAATCCTATAAGCTAGTAATATAAAAAAATAATTTGTGAACATAAATATAGTCAATTAATTTACTTCGCCTCCTATCTCAGCCATCATGCTTAGCCTGTTTCATCGTTCAGATAGTTGTAGAAATCATCCAGAGAAGAGGGTTGGACCTCCTCGGACAAGAACCTCTTCCACTTATCTTCATCATCGTTGTTATCAGAGTAATCAAAATCACCATTACAAGAAGGTTTGGAGTATCTTTTCAGTTTATCTGAAACAATACAATTACAAACTTGTATTATAACATATAAAATACATTCTCATTTATTATAGAGCTAGGATTGTAAATATGAGATAGAAGCCCTAGGTAAAGATATAGAAATGGAAATCTCTGGAGAAAAATGATGATTGAGATCCTAAACTTCATATCATGGAATAAAAATATTACATCAGAGACAAAAAGAATTATCACTCGTTTATCCTTGGTACAGTACTGTGCCCAAATATGGACAGGAGAAGGAGTTCTAAAGAAGAAGCTGTGGTATATGAAGGCTTCAGCACATAGCTGACAGTACAATCAGAAAAATTATAGGCCAGGAGCAAAATATATTATATAATATTGAAAACTAGCAGCTTCACTCATTTGGCTGCTGTGGTCACCTGTAGCATGGTGGTTAGCATAACAGCCTCCTATGCCCATGGTCCTGGGTTAAAACCCGCAGGTGGCTCTAGGATTTTTTAATAGTAAAAATCCTTAGTTATGCCATCCTTCAGAGGGGAAGTTAAAAGGTGGTCCCGAACCTGTGCAATGTCAGGTACTCGTTAAAGCCTGGATAGCAAAATTCAGGACTCCCACTGTAGCATTGTCTTATTAGCCACAGTAGCATAAAGGGATGTTAAATAAATAAACAAGCAGTACTCAGTTACTCAGTGAGGATGGGAGAAGAGAGATGGCCAAAGGAGGCTTTCTTTCAACTGTTAGGTTTCTCTTCCCTCCAATTTGTGGGTACCCACTTTGTAGAGACTGGACGAACATCAGAAGGGTATTCCAACCCAATAATTGATCCATGGTTGTTGCAACAGAATGGTAATTATCATTTAAACCCAGGACACAATAAATAATCTTTTATAATCCATATGGCAATGAAATAATTTTGCAAATTATATATATTGGAATAAAATATATTGTGATTAATGATTAATCCTTACCTCTTGTGGTGTTATCTGAAACTGAAGGTCCACTTTCATCAGATGTTTCCGCTTCCACGTATTGTTCTCCTTCATCATTCCTAAAATGATAATAAAGTTGTTTTAGAAAATAATATATTGAATAGAAATTAAGATATCTTTAAAATTAAAAAAAATACTAATTGATCATATAATAGCATAAGTTAAAAAAATTAAAAGCAATCCTATAGACTAATGACATGTTTACAATACTTACGTTCCCAACTGCTTGTACTTGTACTCTTCCACTCTCTTTCATCTTCATCATCACTGTCATCATCAGGGTAATCAAAATCACCATCACAAGAAGATTCAGAATCTATTTTCTCTTCATCTGAATCAATAAAATTACAAACTTGTATTATAATATATTAAAACATTTTTGAAGTAGAGATAGCCTAGGGCTTAATCCCTAAGCTGGATTGTTTATCCTGTTTGTAATATGTCAACAGCTATATCTTTCAACCCTTGTGGAAACCAGCTTATTATTGTGTTTGCTATTGCTCTGTGAATATGGAAGAGAATACCATTCCTTATAAGCATATTTTGTTGTATTATTTAAATAAAATAAAAAAAGCATGCTGCAGAAGCTCATGGGAAAAATTGCAGTGTGTATGCACATGATGCCTCAACTGAACACACCTGTCAAAATTGGTTTGCCAAACTTCATTTGGAAGATTTTAATCAATCAATGATCCTCAACAATGCTCTGGTCGCCCACATGAAATTGAAACGAGCAATGTTGTGGTGATTATTGATCAAAATCCCAGCCAATCAGAGCGAGAGATTGCTATGGTCCTAAATGTGTCGTACACAAGTGTAGAAAGCCATTTTCACAAGCTCCGCTACATTTCAAGGCTTAATTTTTGGGTCCCTCAATCTCTAACTGTTTCTGTTTATGATTCAGTCCGGAAACGGCAACAAACCTACCTACCTTATAACTAAGGTTCATTTCTTTACATACTGATGTTTCATCAGCAAAAGGAGTGATTAGACCGAGATCACACTCAGCCGCCAGGTTTCTTCCCTATTTTTGGGTACCCACTTCATAGAGGCTGGGTCTGCCCAAGAAGGGTCTCCATTCCCTAGGGTTGCTCCAAGGCTGAAACAACAGAATACACAATATTCGGCCACAGTCGAGATTCGAACCCAGGACCCGGAGAATAGTAGACTAGTGCAGAAATAGGAATAGAAATTAAAAATAACTTTACCCATTTAATTTAAATATCGATTGAATTGATTATTTTTTAATTATTTATTTTATTTTATTTTTGTCTTTTCACTTTAAGAAAGCAATCCAACTAGGAAACATCTAGCAAATATTGGACATGTTGTTAGAACGCCTTAAGGCTTGTATAGGCAAGCATTCAAAACTGTTCAGTGTTGCGGCATGGAAGCGGGGCGCCTGGTTTTTAAGTAGTCCCGGCTTCTGATGGTTTAAATACGTGACTGAATATTTTTCAGATATTTATAGTATTTGTAAGATAAACATGTGCACTAATTACAGAGGAATCACGGTGACAAGCAGTATAGGCAGGCTTTATGGCCGAATCCTTAAGGAAAGACTGGAGAAAGAGGTCTCGGATCAGATGACGAATTTTCTTATTCATAATTTTATATTTGTTTGTTATCCTTTCTAGTTCAGAGCTGAATTGGTCTTTTTCTATAACAGAGGAATTCTGAGTGAGGGAATAAGTTTTTACTAATTTAATTTTACCAGGAGACAAATAGAAATTGGCTGTGCGATACAGCTTCTCATTCCTCCATTTTCTTATTTAGTGATTCACTAACGACAAAACCGACTCCTTCCTTTCCATTATCACCTTTAGGGACTCCTGAATACAAAAGAGTATATCCCTTATCTCATACCCTCAATTCCTTTCCTTTTTGCCTCAGAGACGCCAAGAACGTCTCTTGTACTTTATGATCTCCTCCACGATTTCCACCGTCTTTCTTGTAGTGGTTTTTATGCTCCATGTTCCTATACTCAATTGTATTGAAAACAAGACTAGTTAGAGAAAGATGTGGTATGATGAGGAATGCAACCGAGCTGTAGAGAAGCTTTCTCTGGGTACAAGGAGTAGGAAGGATTATATTGAAATGAGAAGAATGGCAAAGAAGATATGCAGCCAGAAAAAGTGGAGTTTCGAAAAAAAGTAAGCTAGAAGTGCTCCAAACTGATTATGATGCAAAAATAATGCTAAAATTTTATAAAGGTGTAAGGGAAATGAAAACTGGTCTCCAGTCCAAAGCTAGTGTATGCAATGATAAATAAGGCGATCTAATCAGCCACCCAACTATATTAATAGAAACATATTTTACTAGCTTACTCAATGTTCAAAGATTACTCCCAAATAGTACTCGAATGTATGGAAAACCAGATTTAGTCTCCATCGTGAGAGGGAACAAGATCTGATGACGAGGGCATGTAGCATGTATGACCTGAGAATTCCCAGGAGTAAAAACAGTAGTCAAAGTGGTAGAGGAAGACCACATCTTAGATGGCAGGACTAAGTTGAGAACATCCTAAATAACATAGGCATTAGAAGATGGCGTTTGCTTGCCAGGGATAGGAGGGAGTGGAGGAGAGTAATAAGGGAGGTCCTGGTCCATGCAGGACAGTAGCGCCAGGAGAGAGAAATGCTTTATTTATTTGGCAATGATATTGTTCTTGTGGCTAACACTGTTGATAAGTTACAGAAAGCAGTGACTGAATGGGAAGAAGAAATGAGCCGAAAAGACATGAAAATAAATACTAGCAAAAGCAAGATACTACAAGTGGGAAGGCAAGCAGAAGATTTTTATATATACTGTAACAGAGAGGAAATGGAAGTGGTTACAGATTTCACCTACCTCGGCACAGTATTAGGAAAATCTGGGAAAGTTGACTCAGAAATATCAAATAGAATTACTAAGGCAAATGCAGTCCACTATCAGATCTGCAACACTGTGATAGGGAAGCGAGAGGTGGGTAGAGGTGTTAAGCTCCATATCTTTAAATCAGTATATTTGCCTATACTCCAGTATGGAGCTGAAAGCTGGATATTGATGGACCGGTAGGAGAGCAGAGTCACAGCTGCTGAAATGAAGTTCCTCTGAAGACAGTGAGTAAGACAACAAGAGATTGTGTCAGGAATGAACGGATACGCCAGGAACTGGAGGTTGCGCCATTAAAGGAAATTCTGCTAACCCATCATTTGAAGTGGTTCGGTCACGTCATTAGAATAAAGGATCACAGGATCCCCTAAGAACCATGGATTATGTGCCAGATAGAAGAAGGCCTCTGTGGTGACCAGGAATGTCCTATTTGGAATATGACAACAAGCTTTGCAGAGGAAGAGGAAAAGATCTCCACCAGGCCAGGAACCTAGCTAAGAATAGAGAAGATTGGAGCCGGTGGCTCTAAACACTCCCCTACGCTGCTATGGCACTATAGGGAGAAGTCAAAGAAGAAGAAGTATTTATTTATGAATTCTATAACTTTATTACTGGAAATTCTTTAATAATACTAGTTTATTTTCTTTAAACATTGTAACCAATGGATATATCTCATATTTCCATCACTGAATTATAAAATTAACCTAGTTTTTGAGTATGTATCTCTCTGGGGATCATCCACCATCACCTGTATGGCAATTAAATAGTGAATGTGATTATATTTCGATTATGTGCCCACCAAAGGTCTAAATTTACAATATAGTGATAGAGAGAAATAAAATAAAATAATGGAAATGGCTGAAAGAGAAAAAAAAAATTGTAAATATTATAATTTTTTATTAGGATAGGAAAAAAAAAAATTAAAATGTATGTGAAATATGTCCAAGGGATTGATAAAGTATACTGTGTTACGTAAACAATGTATTTGGGCAGCATCGCCAAATAAATAAAGCATTTCTCTCTTCAGTAAATGTGGAATGTTTAAGGAATATATTCTATTTGTAGGTTTATAAAGAAAAAAAAATTAAAAACGATATAAAATTTATGGTTTATAATTTAAATCTAAAAACTATTATATACAATTATTATTTGATACAATAATTACAAAAATATAATTCAATATTTACAATAATATAACTCAATATTTAAAATAACATAATTACAATTATATAATACAATTTAATTATATATTATGTAAATATTACTATTTATTTCAGTTCTAATAATAATAACTACAGTGATTCACAGCCATAGGAAGATATTTTTATTGGAATATAATATCTATCTGAAGCAATTATTACTTTATTATCAATAGTTTAATGTGCTATATTAGTGCCACCATTTCACCGATTTGAACCATTGCCAGGACATTTCTTCTGTCAATAGTTTTTATATACATATATACATCATAATTAAAATATAAAACAATGTCCTGGAGATGAAAATCCAAGAAATGTTGGCATTAATAAAGCTTAATTATTGATGATAAAGTTATTTATAGCAAGAACATATTGCTTCAGGTACATATTGAATACAAATTAAATATCCTCCGACAAAAATATATATAAATTATTTACATAACATAATTTTATTTAATTCATTCAATCCTATAAGCTAGTAATAATAATAAACAATTTTTGAAAATAAATATAGTAAATTAGTCTTCTTCGCCTCCTATCTCAGCCATCATGCTTAGCCTGTTTCATCGTTCAGATAGTTGTAGAAATCATCCAGAGAAGAGGATTGGACCTCCTCGGACAAGAACCTCTTCCACTCATCTTCTTCATCATCCTTGTTATCAGAGTAATCAAAATCACCATCACAAGAAGATTCGGAATCTCTTTTCAGATTATCTGAAACAATACAATTATAAACCTGTATTATAACATATAGAATACATTCTCATTTATTATAGAGCTAGGATTGTAAATATGGGATAGAAGAATTAGAAATTATATTTATATTTATATAGAAATGGAAATCTCTAGAGGAAAAATGATGATTGAGATCCTAAACTTTTATATCATGGAATAAAAATATTAATTCATTGACAACAAGAATGTATTACTTCTTGATCCTCGCTTTGGTACAGTACTGTGCCTGTACAGGATATAAAACAGAGCTCCAGAAATTAGCGTACGGGAGATGGACTTCCTAAGAAGAAGCTGCTGTATATGGAGACTTCAGCACATAGCTGACAGTACAATCAGAAACATTATAGGCCAGGAGCAAAATATATTATATAATATTGAACACTCGCAGCTTCACCTGTTTGGCTGCTCAGGGAGGATGGGAGAAAGAGATGGCCAAAGGAGGCTTTCTGACAACTACTGGGTCCTTTCCTCCTCCCCCTCCCACCCCTCAAGTTGTCAGTACCCACTTTATAGAGACTGGACGAACACTAGGAGAGCATTCCAACCCAAGAGTTGATCAAGGGCTGTTACAGCAGAATAAAAATAAACTCCAGACATACTATGAACATGGCATTATGGAGTTAGTGAAAAGATGGGAAAAGTCATATTAAATAATGGTCAATATATGGTAGATTAAAATAAAATTCAGTCTATAATACAGTGAGTCTTATTTCACCCTAAAAAACCGAAAGGACTTTTTTTCCTAATCAATAATTATCCTACCACTGCTGGACTCAAATCCAGGACACAATAAATAATGATTTATAATCCATGTAGCAATAAAATCATTTTGTAAATGATAAATATTGGAATAAAATATATTCTGATTAATAATTAATCCTTACCTCTTGTGGTGTTGTCTGAAAATGAAGGTCCAGTTTTGTTAGAAGTTTCTGCTTGCACGTATTGTTCTCCTTCAATGTTCCTGGAATGATAATAAAGTGTTTTTAAAAAATAATATATCGCTACACCTACATATTGAATAGAAGTTTACCAACAATAAAATAGATTAATATTGTTTTCAATACTTACATGCCCAACTGCTGGTACTTATTCCACAAATTTGCCAGCTCCTCTTCGACCCTGGTTAAGGTAGTTGATGTTATCGTCTCCACACACCTCTGGTGCGACCATCTCAGGATCAATAATTTGTTTTGTTTCTCTCTTATCTCTTCCATGAAGCTTTGCTTGTCTTCATCAGTCAGATCCTTGTAAAAATCATCCGTAGAAGAGGGTTCCTCCTCAGCCAGGAACCTCTTCCACTCTCTTTCATCTTCATCATCACTGTCATCATCAGGGTAATCAAAATTGCCATCAAAAGAAGATTCAGAATCTATTTTCAGTTCATCTGAAACAATAAAACAACAAACTTGTGTTATAAAATATTAATAAAATTCTAGAAATAAAGATAGAAGTCCTAGGTAAAGATATAGACTCAAACCAGGACACAATAAATAATCTTGTTTATTTATTTAACATCACTTTATGCTACTATGGCTAATTGGACGATGCTACAGTAGGAGTCCTAAATTTTGCCTATCCAGGTTTTATTAGGATAGGGATCTTTAACGAGTACCTGACATTGCACAGGCTCGGGGCCACCTTTTAACATCCCCTCCGAAGGACGGCATAAATAAGGATATTTTACTCCCATTAAAAAATCCTAGAGCCACCTGCGGGTTTTAAACTGTGACCTTTGGCACAGAAGGCTGTTATGCTAGCCAAGTGGTCCCACAGTAAACAATCTTTTATAATCCATGTAGCATTAAGTCATTTTTTAAAAATTACAAATAATGGAATAAAATATATTGTTATTAATGATTAATCCTTACCTATGGTGGTGTTGTCTGAAAATGAAGGTCCAGTCTCGACGGCAGTTTCCACTTGTGAGTGCTGATCTGCTTCAATGTTCCTGAAATGATAATAAAGTTGTTTTTAAAAAGATAATATATAGCTAGATATACATATTGAATAGAAATAAAAAAATCTTCTAAAAAATGTATATTTTATAAAAAAAAAAAAAACATATTTAAGAAAATAAAAGAAATCCTATTAGCTAACAATAATACTAAAAGGAGACTATATGAAGGTTAATATTGTTACAATACTTACATGGCCAACAGCTCGTACTTGAAGAACAAGTCCGCCAGTTCCTCTTTGACCCTGCCTAAAGTAGTTAATGTAATTGTCCGCACTCTCCTCTTCTGCGACCATCTGAGGATAAATAATTTGTTTTCTTTCTCTCTTATCTCATCCTTCATCCTTTGCTTGTCTTCATCTTTCAGATAGTTGTAGAAATCATCCAGAGAAGAGGGATGTTCCTCTTCGGACAAAAACCTCTTCCTCTCTCTTTCATCTTCATCGTATTCAGCATCTCTCTTCCGTTTACCTGCAACAATACAATTACGAATTTTATTATAATATTTTAAAAACGTTCTCATTTATCATAGATGTTGGATAACAAATAATTGATAGAACATAGGATTTCTATCTCATATTTATAGTTTCAGAATATTCTGTAAACAATTAACAAAACAAAATTAAGTTTTTAATGTAATTATGATTGATAAGATGTTTACCTCTTGTGTTTTGTTCAGAAAATGAAGTTCCAGTTTCGATTTCAATGTCCATTTGCAGGTACTGCTCTCCTTCTGTTGCAGTACTTTCTATAAACAAAAACAAAACAATATTAGCTTTGTAGAAGAAGTTTTGATCTACACCAAGATTAGAAACATTCAAATATTAAAAATTATCAAAAGGGTCTTTGATTTATTTAACTTCTACTTTAAGCCACAAGATTTTCTTCCCAATCTTTGTGTACCCACTTTATAGAGGTGGTTGGGGTGAGGACGGTCTCTCTACCCCCAGTTATATACAATATATGATAACAGATGGTAGAACGATTTGGCTCCTGTTAGTTAAAATATTTATGTATTTTAAAGACATATCAAAAGAAGTTTCATTGAATTCTTTAATTATTGGGTTCCCTCTGTACTTATTACTACAGGTACTTTCAAGCCATTAAGTTTATTAATTAATATACATAGTTAACCATTGGTAGATTCAGAAGGAAATAATCTGAGAGGCAGTCAAAGAAAGAAAATATTGAAATTGTCTTTAACTGTTTATTGCTTTTACTATATCTTGTAGCTCCACATTGAAGGTCACTGGCTTTACAATTTTCTCTAAAGGCTTTACCCTAATATGCCCTGAACATGGCCTTTGCTGTGGACCTATGAAGGTTGGCAAAGCAATAATCAGTTATTTTTGAAGAGAGAAAAAAAAAAATGTAAAGAGTTTTAGAATCAGTAGACCACCATTAATTATGATGAAAAAAATTAAATTTTATTTATTATACCTCCATAAATCTGTTTTATTTTTTTTAAGATGGAGAAAAAAATGTAGAGGTTTAGAAAGATAATGTATAGAGTTTTAGAAATAATACACCATGATTAATTATTTCAACAAAAAAAAAAAAAAAAAAAACAATTACCCACAAATACGTTACTTAAATTGTATTTTAAAATTGAGGAAGAAATTTTTGAGTTTTAGGAACAGGCCATCGCGAAAAAAACAAAATTTATTGAAAAAATAAAGAAATAGATAACTGAAATTTTACCTATAAAAATAAAATACCAAAACTTAGTTATTGTCGAAGGTAGAAGGCTTTTTTTTTTTTTTTTTTTTTTTTTTTTTACATTTTTAGAACAAGGATACCGGGTTTAATTATTAAGAAAAAGGAAGACAATAAATGTTATTTTACCTATTTATATGTCCACGACTCAGTTAGTTTTTAAAATAAAAAAAGGGTGTTTGGAGTTTTAGAATTTGTACACCGAGATCATTTTAAACCTAAAATTAAATTAAATTTTAAACATATACTCGTCGATAACTCTGTTTCTTTTGAAGATGAAGAAAATAAGTATAAATAATTATAATGAAAATAAATAAATACAAATTTTCATATACATACGTCCATTACTTCGTTTTTTATAAAAAAAAAAAAAAAAAAAAATAGGTAAACATGGAGAAAGTACAAGAATCATGACATAGATATGAACCAAAAAGGAAAAAAAAAAACGAAGAAGGAAATTTAAAAAGAAATTGAAACTCTACCTATGTCAGTTATTGAAATTATACGCCAATGACTAAGTTATTTTTGGAAATAAAGAAAAAAGTATCTTTTGAACCGATTTATCTAAAGAACATTAATTATTTCTATAAAGTACTGATTATAGATTTAATTTTGCTCCAGGTTATACTAAAACATTCCCTTTCATAGTGTATAAATAATTTTATTAATTTATTAAATAAATAATTTCAGATTTTAAAGTTAAAATAATCAAATAAATAGGTTTAATAATAAATTTAATATAGGTACTATTTGAGGAATTTCTGTAAAATTTCCCGCAATGGGTTTATTACCTGTAATATGTTTTTATTACCTTTGATATGTTTTATGACAGTAGGTAAAGTTATCTGTCACAAAGGCTCTATCCCTCACAACACTTCTTTACCGATAGATAAACCCTTTTGTGGTTTATTGCTTTGGGCAAATATTCGGTCTTATTTGAACCTAATTCTTGCCAAGTTTACCTGCTCATGATATTTTGGTCATTTCTTATGACTAATTTAGTCAATTTATTATTTTTCCTTAAAAATATTTTTGGAGGGGAAAAATTGAAAAATGTTCGTTTCACATGATCTTAAACTAAAAATATGTTTTCCCTGTTAGGAAATCAATATAAAAACAATAATTTATTGATTGAACTTGAAGATTCAATGTTTTCATGAGTTTCAATAAATTATTAACTACTATATTTTTCCGACATTTAATAAATTCATATTTATGCTCCTTAACAAAAAAAAAAAAAAAAAAAAATAGAAAATTATAAAATAGATACAATAATTGTCATATTATATTACCATTACAAACAATTATATCAAAGATAAGCAATGAATACACCGTAACTTAAGTGGATATACTCTAAATAATTATTATATATTACAATCATAATCCGGCTAAAGTAAATAAACATCTGTTATAATTTTTTTAAACTAAAAAATAATTTAATGTTATTACGAAAGATTGTACAACTATATCGAATTATCCGAAGAATGATAATTAGGTACATCATCTTGTTAGCATTAATAAATAACAGCTAAATATGCAAGTTGGGCGAATTTGATGAACAACTAAAGGATAAAAGGGAAAAAAACTATTTTTAATACAATTTTGTTTTGTTTTTAAATATTCAAAACAGTAATATAGATGAATAATATACCCTTGGAACGAGAATTTTTTCAGAAAAAATATTATCCGTTACACAAAGTTGTAAAAGGTAATATAAAGTGACGAATGGGGAATAAACTCATTACTGATTAACAATTTAATATAGTTATATTATTTAATCTAAATCATATGTTTCTAACGAAAATGAGTACACGTTTAATTAAAATCAACTTAGAATATTTTTCAAATTGAAGTATATTTAATAGTTTTTAAATTGATATTAACAGTCGATGTTAGTAAAAGTCGTGTACTGCCCGCACCAGATTTTTCATATTTAAAAAATGAATATCAAAACAGTAAATTATTCAAAACTTCGCCAGAATATAGTTTTTAGCTGAGACGATGGGATTTTGGAAGGGGCTTAGAGATCATGTGAATTTCACTACTCATGGGGCGATGGGACATTATTTTAAAAATTAATATTCTGACATATTTGTATTCTAGTATTTTAGTTCTATTGAAATCCGACATCCGAAATAATCTAAAGGAAACAAGTCCTGCAGTGACATTAAAAAAAATTAATTTTTTTCCAAACTTAACTAACATAAGTATATACACGCATTTCATTACAAAGCATACTAAATCATTTCCTTCCATTACGTAAAAATAAGATCATTACTATAGTAATAAATAAATTATAAAATTTAAAATAGAAAGATAAGGTAAATCAGTGCAATTTAAATTAATGAGCGATTTTTGCCAACCCGCGTTGCCTTACTATCCTCCGGACTTAAGATTACAATTACTTATTATATTAAGAGAAAATCACAATTATTTAATAACTAGTCCGAGGAAAATGTACTATAATAATCAATAGTTATATATTATCGTCAACTCTGTACGATGTTAGTTTTTTGGAGATCAGGCAATAAACATACAGCGGTATTTTGGCGAAGTTCCAGAGGTTCTATCGTTGTACCGTTCATGACTTTACAATGATAATTAGTTTGGTTTTCTTTAATTTAAATTTACAGTTTATTATTATAATTTAAAAAAAAATATAATGCTAATTTACACCCAACACAATTAAATCGAGACGTTAGTTAGAAAATGATATAAGATTACTTCGCAGCAAAAATGAATAAAACTTACTTTTAACAGTTTGTCAATATTAGATTAATCTAATGATATATGTAAAAAAATGTTTTCACTTCACATGATCTTAAACTAGAACACAAGAATGATAGAGACTAAATGAGTGAATATAAAAAACGAGTGAATTTGATAACTCAAAGCAGAAAAAAAAAAATCGATGAATCTTTTTTGATAAGTATTTAAAATCCTTAAATATATACACTTAGAAAATATTGTAGGTTTAAGATGAAGACACTTACCTGTGATAGAGAAATCCTCAGCACCATGAAAAAAACTGACAAAAGTAGCGACAAGAGCCATAGTGTTGCACCTGACACAGTAGATCCAGAACTGAAGAGTCCTCAGGTAGTCTCCTCCCTCCCCTCTTCGTTCAGACGCTGCTTGACTTCTGCGGTAGCAACTACCTCATCCAGGTCTTGTCTAGTCTATCTTTCTCTTTGGTTCTCTATTTCTTATTGCAATTGAAAATCCTTGAACAGTAACTATACTTTCTCAAAGTAGAACTGAGGGTATGTTTGCCCAAAAGTTATCCTTCGGGAATCCTGCAATCCCGGTTCTTTATATTTTACACCTATCTTAAAATAAATAACTTCTGATTTTTAAAATATTTATTTTTGAGCTGAATGCAGTGCTCATTAGATCTGGATATTTTAACGTAGGTGATATTAACGCTGGGATAAGAGAGAGGAGCCCTCAGATTCTGCATTTATTTATATTTTATATAATTGACTTTTTTTTTTTTTGGTAAGTATTTTATGAATGTGGTCTTAAAAGCATTTTGATTATAGTCCATATTGATAAAAATTGTAATATTTCTGAAAAAAAAAATTTACGGTAACTGTTATTTTAGTATTTCTCGACATTTACTGAAAGCATATCCAATTATTTAAAAGAATCTTGTAAGGCATTATAACTGTTACATTAGAACATAGAGTAAACCCATCGCAGAAAAAAAAAAAAAAAAAAAATAGTAACGAAAACCTTAGGGAATAACTGAAAAATGTTCTTTTCGTTTTAAGACAGAGAACACGTACATGGAGGTGTTTTTTTAAAACATCATTTATTGAAATTTACAACTGTACTTCAAAGTACAAAAGATAAATGGCGTGAAACAGATTTGAAGAAGAACTACCCAATGGTAGCACTCCTGTAACTTTTCTAAACTAGACGGTCTCGAGGCCATCTTCTTTTCAGACGCCTCGGAGGATTGTCAGGAATTGAAGAGAAAGAAAGTATTGAAACAAGAGGATTAGGTGGGGATGGAATTTGTCATGAAAGGAATGGTATCTAGATCAGGCCAAATCAGCAACATACGGAACATTGAGGTCTTTATGGATAAGTTTGTTAGTGACAAAGTAAGAGCATTGAGGATTTTAGGATGGATTTTGGATTGGAGGGATTGGATACGGAAGAATTCGATGGTTTAGTAGAGCCCCAAAGCTCTACTCCGTAAGTCCATGTCGGCCTTATGATAGTCATGTAGATGAGTCTTTGTAGTTAAGTGGAAGATTAGAACGTTTGTCTAGTAAGTGTTGAAGTAGTCGAAAACGTCGTGCAGTTTTTTTGTCCTTTCAGTCTTGTGTGAGGGTTCCAAGTAAGGCGTTTGTCAAGGTGCAGTCCTAGATATCGGATCTACCGGGCCAAGAGGAGTATTATTGAAGAAGACAATAGGGCAGGATGTCATAGGTTTACGACGAAGGGTAAAGGTAATTTGGTTGGATTTGTTGGTATTAATTTTAATTCTCCAGTTCTGACACCATACCTCAAGGTTTTTGAGATGAGTTTGGAGAGTTTGAGAGACAATAGTTGGATCAGTATTGACTGATAACACACAAGTGTCATCAGCATAGGTAGAAAGGAAAGTGTTAGGATGGGAAGGGATATCAGCTGTATTAAACTGTGTAAAGAATGGGTCCTAGGATACTGCCTTGAGGAACACCAACAAACTGACTAAAAATGGATGAATAGGAATTATTATGATTGACTTTGAAGGATCTGTCAGTGAGGTAGAACTGGACATGTAGGTGTAAGGTTGAAAACTTGTATTCTTTAGAAGGGGATCAATACATATCACCTTCCTACTCACATCATCAATAAATGCGGCATTATCACTCCTTTAAATCAAAATTTCTGTTTCCTATGGCACTGTTTGATGGATTTGAAAGATGCATCGGTTTTAAGTCCTTTTCATTTCAGTTTTGCCCATTCTCAAATTTTTGAAACATGTGTAATAACGATTTTAGATTTCGAATTTTCAAGAATGAAATATTCAAAACTGTTTCCAACAATCTCTTCTTTATGAGGAAATAATAATTATTTTAAAATAAAAATCAATCAATTCCAATAAATCCCACCAAATAGCCATAACCCTTTGTCATAAACCTTTGACATCCTGTCCTACAGTGTCCTTTAACAATATTCCGCTTGTTTCAGTTAAACAGATCCGCTACCTAGGACTTCTACTTGATAAAGGTCTAACATGAATCCACACACATGACTGAAACACAAGAAACTGCCTGTCGCTTTCGCTTACTACAACACTTACTGGCAGACGCTCCGACCTTCAACTTATCTACAAAAGGCTCATCTATATCACCATCATAAGGCCTATCTGGACTTACGGAGTTGAGCTTTGGGGCTCTACTAAACCATAAAATTCTTCCCGTATTCAATCCTTACAATCCAAAATCCTTTGAAAAATCCTCAATGCTCCTTACTTTGTCACTAATAAACTTATCCATAAAGACCATAACATTCCATATGTTGTTGATTTGGTCCAACCAGGTATCAATCCTTCCATGACAAACTCCACTCCCACTCTGACCCACTAGTTTCAATACTTGCTTCCTCTTCTATTCCTTACAATACTCCGAAGTGACTGAAAAGAAGATGGCCTCGAGACCTTCTAGTTTAGATTACCTAGTGGAGTGATGCCAATGGGCATTTTCTCTTCATGTATATTATCTGACATCTGATTTACTTGATGTATTAACTAATACAGTTGTAAATCTCAATAAATGAAGAATAAATAAATAAAAATCAAACAATTATTTCGATTAGAACACGTTTAAAAACTAAATATCCGGGGTGCTGCCATCTCTTGTCCCAGAAACACATTAAAGTGTCCTTCCCTTTAGCACTTAATTAACATCTCAAGTATATTCATTTCAGGTGCTCTCCAAACTCTATTGCTTTGTAAATATGTAATTAATAATGTAAGTAATTATGTTTAACACTCAAATTTCTATGATGCTTATTTCTCTAATTTGTCAGAAATTCTTTAATGTAAAAATTAAATTTATATACATTCGGGTTTAAAATCATAACCTATAAGGTTCAGTTTTGGCCTCTTTTTTTTTTCAGTCTTACATTTTGTCAGACTGACAAATATCATGCAAAAACGCGTGACTAAACTTTAAGCTGATGAAAGGTTATCAAAATTAGTAGGCAAAGAAATCAACAGATGGATTTTTGATAGTATTATTATAAAATAAATAAATATTCATGATTAGAACATGAAAATGGTTCAATCGGATGAAAAATAATAGACAATAGACTCACTATTGCTGCCCACAAGGAGGCAAGAAAAGGAGAGAAAAGGCTAGAAGAAGAGCTGATAAAAGGGTTCATCGAAGGAATAAAAGGATGTGGCAGGAAAACCAGATGAGAGATATTGAGAACCTCAGGAACATTAATGAAAGCTGAATGTTCTTCTGTAAAGAAAATGGAGAAAAATTAAAAATGAAGACGGAACCCTAATAACCCAAAGAGAAGAGATTCTTAAAGATGGTAAGGCACTTCAAAAATGCATTGAGCACAACAGATTCTATATCTGAACATGCCAAGATGGATCCTTTTGAAGATGTGGAACCACTGGATGAAGATGAGCTAGAAGATGCCATCAACAATCTGAAGAATAATAAAGCACCGGAAATGGACAATCTCCAGGCTGA
>JAJSOM010000210.1:0-30572 GCA_023052935.1 Piezodorus guildinii
AAAAACGGCTCTAACGATTTTGATTAAACGCGCTATGTCGATGTAAAATTGAACGGGCGTTAATATCGTGTTGGTTTCATTCTGAATGAAATAGTTTGACAGGGCTTAAATGCCGATATTTCAAAATTTCTTTTCCTAAAGTACCTTTAATCTTGTAGATTCGAAAAAAATAACCATATCGTCTGATTAGCATTGCTAAAAAACAGGTAAATATATAAGTTGGACGAAATCAGTTAGATATAGATAAAAGGATAAAACTAAAAAATATTTTTTTAATGCAATTTTTCATTTTTGTACATAACAGTAATATAGATGTGTAATAAACCGGTGGAAAGCTTAAGATTTTAGAATATATTTTTTTATGATATACATACTATGGTAAAAGTTAACGGAGATTGATGAAAAGTCGATAAACAAACTTATTGTCTTAGAAAATAATTTAATAGATTATTTAATAAAAATACATTTAAATAATTCTTAAACAATTTATTTTCGTTTATAAATTCGTTTAAAAATTCTTGAATTGATATAAATAATGGAGGTAAGTGAAAGTCGTGTGTTGCGGGCACCAGATTGTTTATATTTAAATAAAAATAGAAATTACGTTAGTCGTATTTTATATAATTCCAATGATTATATAAGTTTACGCTCAGTTATCCGTGGAAGATTAGTACTTTTAATTGAGAACTCAAATTTAGGGTGGTTCGGTTTTATATGTTTTCGACCGGCTGCTGTTCCAAGGCAGCGTTAGCTACAAAACACAATTAATTAGTATATTTATGGTATTTATCAACTGCAATATTTGGAACCTTTGGTTCTTTTCCAAGGGTGTCGTGTCTACTAATATAAAAAGGGGGCTAATTCTAGGGTTTACTAATTCTATTCGGGGCGGGGTGGCTGAGTGATTTACCGAACGCGCGTTGCATAGCAACCACAGAGAACCAAAATAATCACGAGTTCGAGTCTTGGTGCTGGGAGTTTTATCTCAGCATTTATCCCGCGCCCCTAAACCCTGGTACGCCCTCCGAATAGCCTTCAAAGGTAAACAAATTTCAATATCATAGGACTTTTCGTTTTCCACACACACGTTTTCCACGCTGGAATTACTACACACAATGTTCATTGGACGACGGTTGCTAACGAAGAGAGGTCTCAGACAATAGAAAAATGGCAGAGACGTTGGAATGCCTCATCCAATGGAAGATGGACCCACCGTCTAATTCCTGACGTAGCTAAATGGATTTCTGGGAAGCACGGAGATGTAGACTTCTATCTCACCCAACTCCTTACAGGGGATGGCTGCCTAAAATCTTATTTAGCACGTTTTAAAATAGAGGATGAACCATCGTGTCCATGTTGCCGGTCTGAGGACCAAACGGTGGAGCATGCGTTCTTTCATTGCCCAATTTTTGCCGAAGAAAAGGATGAACTAGACAGTATTCTTGGAGAGAAGGCTGTTCCAGAAAAATTTGGTCAACCTAATGATGACCAAAGAGGAACACTGGAATGCTGTGGCAGAATACGCGGCGCAAGTAAGAAAGAAGCTCAAATCTACAGAGTGCGAAAGGAGCGGCCAGGTAAGACTTGTAAGATAAATTATATTAAGATGTCCATTACTGAAGTAGGCACAGAGCCATACTGCCCCCCTCGAAGTAATGCCTGACGGCAGTTCCGTGGGTTGGTGAAGGCGAAAAAGGAGGTGGTTTTTTAGTGAGTAGGAATCTCACACTGTTGTGGGCTTGTATAGCCACATATCGTCTATGAAAGATTTTTCCCCTACCTTCAATAAAAAAAAATAATAAAAAAAAATACACACACACAGACTTTTTGCGGGTCTTTTGGACTCAGAGGAACCTAAAACGTGTATTTCCGGTGAAACCTGGAATTTAAAAATTCTCACGATCGCAATGCTTTTCCTTACTGTATATTCCATATATAGGTAAGTGAAAGTAATAATCAAGTAATCAATAAATGACAGATTGTTTTTGTTTCCTGTAAAATTGTCTAAAGTGGATATACAGTAAACCCTCTTTTTTTATAAACGAACACCCGTTATAACGAACTATCATTTTTCCTCGTTTATAACGAAATATTCTCTTACAACGAATTAACGAACAACTACTAGAACTGAATTTGTTCGGTGATTACGAAAAATAAAGAAGAAAAAAATTACGAAACGTCTTAATTCCCAGTAAAGAGCGACGCCTTTCTGTCCAAATCCTGACCTCTTCCTTCTATTCATATTAATTATGTGATTCACAGTCTGTGACAGCTTCTGGTTTCTAGTGTTTCAGCTAGTTTTTCTATTTTTATTGCTTTTATTACTTGCTTTAATTCGAGTTTCCTACGAGGTTAAGAGAAAATCCATTGATTTTAATACAAGCTTGGCGATTCTCCAAGAAGTGGATAAAAAAATTGAGTCGAAATCGAAAATTGCGGAAAAATACGGGATATCAAAATATCCTCTATCAACGATTATCGCTAATAAAGATAAAATCGATGCCTCCGTTGCGTCTTCATCGGGATGTGCAAATTTTTTTTTTATCATTCCAACTTTATATGAATTGCTGTGATTTTGACATTGTAAGTTCCTTTTATATTAGATAATAGAAAATTAAAATTTTAAAAAATATCAATATTTACAGTATAAAAAATGTGAACAATTTTAAAGTAAAAAAAAAAAGAGAAAATAACAGAATGAGAAAAAGAGTTACAAATCTATGACGTACAAAATGTCTATAATTTTATAAAATGTGAAACATTGTAATATAAAATAAGTGAATGCGTATGTACACATATCCCACTGTGATTTTTTTTTTTTTACGTAGAACAAAAAAAAGTTTATACTTAATAGTGTGTTTTTTTGACCTAACCCTGAACTAACTTTCTAAATACAGTAAACAATATTTTTAACGAACACGGTTATAACGAACACCCGTTTATAACGAACTATCGTTGCGGTCCCTTAAAAAATTAATAGACAACTATGCTTTCTCCTCGTTTATAACGAAATATTCTCTTATAACGAATTAACAAACTACTTTTGTGGACATCAGAATTTAATTTGTATCAAATTGTATTAAAAAATAAAGAAGAAAACAATTACGAAACGTCTTAATTCCCAGTAAAGAGCGGCGCCTTTCTGTCCAAATCCTTACCTCTTCCTTCTATTCAGCTCAATTCTGTGATTCAGTCTGTGACAGCTCCTGCTTTCTAGTGTTTCAGCTAGTTTTTCAGTTTTTATTGCTTTCTCTAATTCAAGTTTCCTACGAGGTCAAGAGAAAATCCATTGATTAAAATACAAGGTTGGCAATTCTCCAAGAAATGGATAAAAAAATTGAGTCGAAATCGAAAATTGCGGAAAAATACGGGATATCAAAATCTCCTCTATCAACGATTATCGCTAATAAAGATAAAATCGATGCCTCCGTTGCGTCTTCATCGATATGTGCAAAAAAAAAAAAAATATATATATATATTTTTTTTTAATCATTTCAACTTTATATGAATTGCTGTCATTTTGAAATTGTAAGTTCTTTTTTAAGTTTTGTATTTTGAATGATGGTTCATGTTAATCTTAAAGGCTTTTGTAGTTTTTAAATAAACATGTGCCTGAAAGCGAATGCTGCATTGAAAATATTTCTGTTTAACGACCTGAATTTATAGCAAGACATATGATATACATGCAATATATTTTTCGGATATAACGAATTCTTTTATAACGAACAGAGAATTTTTTGTTCCCTTGGAGTTCGTTAAAACGGGGGTTTGCTGTAGTACCTTTTGGAAATCAACGTCTCAATTTTAGCATACTGTACTCAGCCGGTACGTGGTTCACAGCTGCTCTGAAATCACTGACTCGAACGAACCTCGAGGCCAACTCGACTCTCCTTACAAAGGTGTAAAATAAGATTGTTTTGGAAGAGCTATGCAGTTTGGAAGTAGCTAATAGGAAGAGTTGCCCGAAACGTGACCAGCCTCGGAGAGGGGATACCGGCTGAGGCGGGGGAGATTTTATTTCCAAAGTTGCTATATTGTGTTCTTTACTTGTTTACAGCTCCCAAACTTGTGCGGCCCATCCCCCTTCGTCCGGATTTCTTTTTTTCTTGTCTTCTCACACGTTCTCGGCTCCATTAAAAGGCCCTACTTTAAAACTTCGTTCCGAAGCAGTTTTTGTTTTATTATTTTATTTTTTCTCCTCCCTTTCGGATTCAACTAACTTTAGTCCTTTTTTTTCTATTCTTTTTTAAATAGTTGTATATAGAACACCAAATATCATTCTTTGTGTCTTCAAAGTTTAGAAGTTACAGTTCTTTGCCTAAAAAACTACTATGCCCAACCATGGAGTACAATCAGTGTATGCTATTTCGTACAACTTTACATCAAAATAAGGTATAACGAACAGATCTTGTTCATTTATTCATTTAACGTAATATTATTTAACTGTTAATAATAGAACGATCCTTGAGTAGGAGTCTTCAACTGAGTGAAAAATAATAAAACTCAAATAGATTATACACGATAAGTAACATAGGATAAGATACAATTTAGGGGCTGAGACCCAATCGGCTCTAGTGTTATTAATTTGGTATGTCTTATAATCGGTTGTTATTAATTTTAGACCGTGATCGGACTAAGGCAGGGCTGTGTTTGTTAAAAAGTCCCTTTTTATTTTCATGCTTCATAAATGATTTAGAAGACAACATGTTGCTCCGTCTACACAGCTAAAGTGAATGCGATCGCAATGGCTCTAGATTATTCCAGAACACTCTCTATAGAGAATATAACCATAGCCTCAGACTCATTAAGCGCTCTAAAAGCACTAGAGAATATGTATTCCAACCATCCAGGAATTTTAAGAATCCTAAAATTAACCAAATTATTCGCTAAAGAAGGAAAAAGAATCCATTATGTGTGGATACCAGGCCATATGGGGATAATAGGAAACGAACTGGCAGATAAGGCTGCCAAAGAAGCCCTTACACTCCCAGGTCATGGTAGGACACTACTGACACCATCAGAGCTAGCACGTCCACTAATGGAAAATGTATTGAAGAAATGGAAAGAAACTTGGAACAACAGCTATCCAAGTAAGCTCAAAGCGATTAAGAAAGAGGTAAAACCTTGGAAAACCTCAAGTCGCACCGACCGTAGAGAAGAGGTGGTCCTGGCCCGCCTGAGAATCGGACACACACGGCTAACGCATGGGCTCATAATATCAAAAGAATTGCCCCCAAGATGCAAGCATTGTAGTGAAACCTTGACCATAGCTCATATTTTTGAAGAATGTTCCTTCTACATCAGGCAGCTGAACAAAAATAGAATACCAAGCAACGTCGCAGATGCTTTGGGAAACAATGGAAAAAGGATTGATGAATTAATGTGTCTCCTCTCTCAAATGGATTTTTACAAGCTTATTTGAACTACTCTTGTTTTCTTTGGACTTAAATTATTTTATATATATATATATATATATATATATATATATATATATATATATTTCTATTATATTTTATTTTACTTATTTTTGTAATTACTTTTCTAATTATTATATTTTTACTTTATTTTTCAATTAAATATTAATGTATTACTATTACTTATTTATTTTTATTATTATCTATTTTATCTACTTGTTTTTTATTTTTATTTATTATTATTATTTTTTATTTTATTTATTTATTATTTTCTCTTGAATATTATCTAACTTTCATTTATCTCAAGTAGAATTATACATATATTATTATATCTTTTAATATTTTAACTTATACTATTTATCTTAACTTAATCTTCTATAAAATGAATATATCTGGCACTGATGACCGCGATGTTTTGTGCTATTAAAATTTTAAAAACCAACCAACCAACATGTGCCGTGACATAAAATTTAATGGAAGAAAAAATAGGATTAGGATCAGCATTTAAGCCCTGTCAGACCATTTTAATCAGAATGAAACTTAAATGATATTAAAGCCTATTAAATTTTATACATTGATATAGCGAGTTTAATCAAAATCGTCGGAACCGTTTCCGAGAAAAAAAGGTGCAAAATGCATGGTATGAAATGGCTCTTCTGGTAAGCTCATTTTGATGAAAAAGGTTTTGTAACGTCTCAGGCGTATAATTGTCTTAAATATGAAACTGAAATTTACCGTTTCCGCCCGAGAGTTACCACACACACACACAAAACACACACACACACACACACAAAGACCTTTTTGCGGGGCTTGGTTATTTGGACTCAGGGGACCCTAAAACGTGTATTTCCGTTGAAAACTGGAATTCGAAACTTTTCACGATCGCAATACTTTCCATAACTATATAGTAAGTGAAAATCGTGTTTGGGCTCACCAGATTGTAGTATTTCCAATATTAGGAAATACTGATAATTCCTATTGACTACTAAGTCTCTTGGACATCATATATTATCGGGATTATATCTAAATTATTTAAGGTTGTGACGACACCGCACTAAATTTTACCATGCATTCGGTAGCATATATATACGGTAGCATTACCACCGCACGAAGACAAGAGCTCTAAGACGTGAGAGGAAGTTGGACAAGAAGTTGCTCCGAGACAGAAGACTTGCCTCAATAAAGCCCTTGCTTCATCACCAACTCCTTTGATCAAGCAGCTAACTTAGGCTTACCACCCAACAACTTCTGTTTTACAATCGAATATACTTCTAACGATTCCTTACAACTTTACGGAAATGAAATTACGGTAGAATGTCCAACTTTATAATGGTTTGATCCTTAATGCATTTTCTAATTATCTGAGTGAGAAGTTAAGTTCATATTGGAGGGGAAATGCCTTAAGCTCTTGAATACTATTTATAATAAGTTTTGTTTATTTATTTGAAAAATATGGTCCGATCAACACACGACTTTCACTTAGCTCCGTTTTTAAAATCAATTGAAGGATTATTAAATACATGTGGATAAATTATTAGAGAATTAATTAAATTGAATTTCAATAAAACATGTGTTTTATTAAATAATCTATTATATTACTTTCACTTACTATATATAGTAAGGGGAAGTATAGCGATCGTGAAAATTTTCGAATTCCAGTTTTCAACGGAAATACACGTTTTAGGGTCCCCTGAGTCCAAATATCCAAGTCCCGCAAAAAGGTCTGTGTGTGTGTGTGGTAACTCCCGGGCGGAAACGGTAAGTCCTATGAAACTGAAATTTCATAATATAGGCAAATATACGCCGAGGCGTTTTGACAAAACCTATTTCATCAAAATTAGCTTACCAGAAGAGCCACTTTATACCATACATTTTTCACTTTTTTTTCGATTTTCTCGAAAACTTTTCCGACTATTTTAATTAAACTCGCTATATCAACGTAAAATTTAATGGGCTTTAATATCATTTAGTTTTCATTCAGATAAAAATGGTCTGACAGGGCTAAAATGCCGATATTTTAATTTTTCTTCCTCTAAAGTACTTTTAATTTTGTTGATTCTATAAAAATAACTATATTATCTTGTTACTACTGATAAAAAACAGGTAAATATATAAATTGAATGAATTCGATACCCAACTAAAGGAGATAAGAGAAAAAATATTTGTTTAATGATTTTTTTTTGTTTTTGAACATCAGAGCAGTAATATACATGTTTTATATAACGTTGGAAAGCTAAAGATTTTAGAAAAAATATTATCTCATACACAAGCTTTTAAAAGTTAATAGAGAGTGATGAAATGAAGATAAAACTAACTGATTATTTTGTACAATAATATAATAGATTTTTTAATAAAACACATGTTTCTATATAAATTTAATTTAATTAATTCTTTAATAGTCTCACGTATTTTTATCTCTAACTGTATTTGAAAATTCTTTCATTTATTTTAAAAATGGAGGTAAGTGAAAGTCGTGTGTCGCCCGCACCAGATTTTTTTGTTATTACATAGTCTCTATAAAGTGAAAAAACAAACAATTCTTTCATTGAATTTATTTTTATCTACAAAAATCAGTTATTTTTATCGGCTTTTCATCACTCTCCTTTACCCTTTACAATGCCGAGGATCAAATAATATTTTTTCTTAAATCTTTAGCTATCCAACGGTTTATTGTAAACCTATGTTACAATTCTTGTGTTCGAAAACACAAAAATTGCATAAAAAAATATGTTTGCACTTTTCTCCTTTAGCTGTTCATCAAATTCTCCCAACTTTCATATTTAGCCTTTATTTATTTCTAATTATAAGATGATGTACCTAATTTTTTGAAATATACAGAATTAAACATACTTTGGCGGAAGAAATTTTTAACTATCTGCATTTGAGCATTGTCAGACTATTTCAATCAGAATGAAACTTACATGATATTAAAGCCCATTAAATTTTACATCGATATATAGAGTTTAATCAAAATCGTTGAAGCCATTTATTGGAAAATCGTAAAAACGTACAAAATGCATGGTATGAAGTTGTTCTTCTGGTTAGCTGATTTCGATGAAAAAGTTGCTGTATCTCCGGCTTATAGTTGTCCTAAATATAAAATTTCAGTTCAATAGGACTTTTTGTTTTTTCCCGGGAGTAACTACACACACACATCTTTTTTCGGGACTTGGTTATTTGGACTAATGGGACCCTAAAACGTGTATTTCCGTCAAAAACTGGAATTCAAAAATTTTTAAATAAAAATATGATAATAATACGTGGATATTGGTGCTAGAGCCGAACTTAAACCTCATGCGTACTTTCGTACTTTGGCCAATGGATTTGAAAACGTGTATTTCCATTGAAAACTAGGATTTGTTAAATTTGTTAAAATGTTAAAGATACCACAACTTTGCCTCATTATATGGCACAACTTTGCGGTTGAATGGGGGTTGCTAGAAGGACATGGGTGTGTATGTTTTTATTTATTTATATTTTAATGTTTTATCGTTTTATTTTGTTTGTATTATTATATCTTACTTTGTTATTTTTATTATATATGCTAGAGATTCGATATTAAAGCGGAGTGTAATATGGTTGCTGATAATTGATGAATCTTATTAATATATTTGATTTTTTTTTTTTTATATACATATACATATATATACATATTTAAATTGTTGTGAGAAATAAGCGAGAAAAGGATAGCCAAAAATAATAAAAAGAGTTAAATAATTTTTAAAAAATGTTAAAAGAAAAAAAAAGGTTTAAAAAAAGAAAAAGTTAAAGGAAAAGCAATGTTAAATCTATTTTTTTTTTTTGTTCATTGTATGTTAACATTTATATTATATTATTACTTAAAATTATCCAATATGGGAAAAAACGTAGGCTGTGTGAATAGCAACCCAATCAAGTTGGGCAGCATCGCTTGTTTGTTTAAAGTGTATCTCTCTCTATAGAAAGTTTATAAAAATCTTCTTTGAAACTCTTGAATCTAACCTGTACACGTTCAAATGCTCAAATTTGCATTTTTTTGTTGATATTTTTCACCGTTACTGGACAAAAGACTTAACACGAAAGGCTCATTTACTTAACTAACGTAATCTGGACTTCAGGAGTTGAAATTTGTGACTCTACTAAACCATCAAATTATTCTTGTGTCCGATCCTTACAATTCAAAATCCTTCGTAAAATGTCCCATACTTTGTAAGAATATACTCATCAACAATAACCTTAATGTTTTTATTATTTTTTTTTCTTTACATTTTTACAATCTTTTCTCGGCTACATCAGCTATGCCGAAATCAAAGTTTACTATCAAACGGTGGCAGCTGTACGTACCAGTGAAAAAGGAGTAGCGGGAGGGTATAAACTGTATCGGATCTCGTCTCTAAAGCCGAAATAAACGTTAAGAGGGAAATATTACGGCCGTAAAACACGAAAACGAGGGCTAGGAAACTGCTCTGACGATTCTTAAGGCCTATCGGTTCAATAGGTCTTGTCCCTTTAATGGCACGTCGCGTCACGGGTTCGCTTATTTATGATCTTGTGAGCCGCTTTTAGGGGCCTATTGTGAGAAAAAATATAAGGGAAGACTGGGAATTAAATCTCGAAAAGTATAGAAATTATGTAAAAGGCTTTGAGGAATAAAAAAAAAAAAAAAGCCATAAGTATTAAGGCGATAATTTGAACCCTCACAAATCTAACAATTAAAAAAAAATACGAAAAGCTATACATATGATACCTACACCCTTCATTGAATAATTAAGACGTTTTTTTCACCTGAGATGTTGCATTAACTTCTTTTTTTATCAAAATCTTCGAACCAGAAGTGCCACTTTATACTATGCATTTAGCATCTTTTTACGATCTACTTAAAAACGGCTAAAACGATTTTGATAAAAATCGCTATATCGATGTAAAATTTAATGGTCTTTAATATCATGTAGGTTTCATTCTCATTGAAAAATTCTGACATGGCTCAAATGCCAATTTTTTTTAATTTTCTTCCTCTAAAGTACCTTTAAATTTGTAGATTTCAAAAAAATAGGCACAACATCTTATTAAAATTGATAAATAACGGCTAAATACGCATGTTGATTGAATATAATTAACAACTAATGGAGAAGATTGTTAGCATATTTATACTAAATTTATTTATGTTATATTTTTGTCATTTTACATTATTTACAATGCCAGTTTACTGTTTACAGTGAAATTTTTTAAATCAGCATTAAATCCCTCCCCAACTGTTACAAATCAGGGGAATCAGAGCTAGTTAAGCTTGCGGTAAACTAATTATTCTAAACAGACCAGGAAGCTCTGGAGCTTCTTACCGTAAGTTCACCAAGGAAATAATTTTAATCCGGTCAGCCTGGAATCGAACCGATAGAGTTAGATTATTTTTCAATCGATATATGCATTTTATATATATATATATATATATATATATATATATATATATATATATATATATATATATATATATATATATATATATATTGAAATGAGAAATTTCGAAGAAGAGTACTTATTATTTTTACTTTCACTTACCTATAGATGAAATACATACACGTAGAAAGGGAAATTTTCGAATTCTAGTTTTCAAAGAAAATATACGTTTTATTTTCCACGAGTCCAAATAACCACGTCGCGCAAAAAGGATTCTGTTTTTGTGTATATGCGGTGTAAGTCTCGCACGAAAGGTCACAGGAAACTGAAATTTCATATTTAAGATAACTACACGCTACGATGTGCCGGCAACTTTTTGATCAAAATTAGCATGCCGAAAATGGTGGTAATTTATACCATGCATTTTGCACCGTTTTAGTATTTAGTCTTAAACGACACTAGCGATTTTGATTAAATTCACTATATCGATGTAAAATTTAATAACCTTTAATATCATGTAGGTTTCATTCTGATTGAAATAGTGTAACAGGTCTTAAATGGCGTATTTTTGTATTTTCTTCATCTAAAGTACGTTTCGTTTTGTACTTGTAAGATTAACCATATCATCTTATTACCATTGACGAATAAAGTGCGGGAGTTCCGCAAGGTAGCATTTTGGGGTCCAGTTCTGTATACTATATACACTTCTGACATACCAAAAACACCCGACACATTACTTGCAACATACGCAGACGACACCGTGATTCTCTCAACAAGTACTGATCCGACCATAGCCTTACACAATGTTCAAACTCATTTAAATTTACTTCAAGATTGGCTTGATAAATGGCGTATTAAAATAAACATACAGAAAGCAAGTCAAGTAACATTCACGTTTAGGCATTCTGATTGCCCTCCACTAACACTTTAAAATGTTCAGTTACCCAAACAAACAGAAACAAAATACTTAGGACTCACAATGGATAGACGCCTGACATGGAAATCACACGTAACTACCTTAAAAAAAAGATTGAATCATCGACTATCAACACTTAGACGACTTCTTCACCATAAAAACAAATTATCACTAAGCAACCAAATCATCATATACAACATGTCACTTAAACCTATATGGACGTACGGTACTCAGGTGTGGGGCTCATGCAAAAAATCACACTTGCAGACAATTCAAATCTTTCAATCTAAATTCCTCCGCTTCATCACTCATAATCCTTTTTACGTAGCCAATAAATCATTACACAAAGACCTCAACATACCAATCGTAACGGATATCATTAAAAAATATTACAAACATTTTCACGACTCACTCGCTGGACATCCAAACCTACTGGTACAAACATTACTGACTGATACACTACCACAAAACCCAGCAAGGAGACTGAAACGCCTCTGGAGCAGAGACCTACTTCTTTGGCAGATCTTCCACGCCAAGGAGTGACTTCACTGGGAGGTTTCTTTGCTCACGAATTCAGAAGAATCCTGAAGGAGGTTTTTCGTAATGGTCATCAATGTTACAATATATGCCTAATAATAATATATTAAGAACAGCAATATAGATGTATAATACCTATACCGTTGGAAAGAGAAAGATTTTACAGAAAGTTGTAAAAGGTAATGTTAAGTGACGAACAGAGCATAAACTTATTACTGATTATTACACGTAACAATTTAATACTGTTATATCATTTAATCTAAATTATATGTTTTCAACAAAACTTAATACATTTTTTTTTTAATGAACTTAAAAATGTTTCTATAAACTTTAAGTTTATGTAATAATTCTTAAATCAATTTTAACAGCCGAGAAAAGTGAAATTCGTGTGTTGTCAACAGATTTTTTTGTCTACAACAGTAGTTTATAGTAGAAAATTAATAAACAATGGGGTCACCCATAGCGTAGCTGCTAGCATAACAGCTTTCTATGCCAAAGGTCGTGGGTTCAAACCTGCGGGTGGCCCTAGGATTTTTTAATGGGAGTAAAAAATCCTTAGTTGTGCCGTCCTTCAGAGGGGACGTTAAAAGGTGGTCCCGAGCCTGTGCGATGTCAAGTACTCGTTAAAGATCCCTATCCTAATAAAACCTGGATATGCAAAATTTAGGACTCCCACTGTAGCATCGCATAGTAGCATAAAATGACAATAAATAAACAATAAAATAAAACTAAAATTTGAAAATATCTACACCGTTGGCCAGTTTGAGCTATAAGGAGCCGACAATTATAGGCTGATGAACTATCCAAGAAGCAATCACCGATTAATAAATCAATCAGAGACTAAGTAATCAGTTCCGCGGCGGACTAATTGATCAACTTCCCACGAGTTAGCAATAATAGAGCAACTGTTTAATAATTATTCACGGATATTACTCATTTACCTTGGCGTCCGAATGAATACTTAACCACTGGAATAGTTGTATTTGTAATTAAAAGAGATGATTAAACAGTATAAAAATTGCAACTAACAAGATTACATATAGTAGATAGATGGATGTTGCATTTGCTATCGACAGTCTAAAATATTGTGTTATCCGAAAAAGAATACATGTTTTTAATTAAAAAAGAAAAAAAAACTGGTGCGCGCAACACACGACTTTCACATACCTCCGTTGTTAATATCTATTTAAGTAGTTTTTTTAGAAATTTTAAATACACTTAAAGATGAAAGAAAAAAAAAAAAATAATTGCATTGAAATTTAATTGATACATAGATTATATATTGACAATCAGGTTTTATCACTCTTAATTAACATTTACAAATTTGTGTATAAGATAATAATTTTTCTAAACTCTTTAGCTTTCCAACGGTATATTACTGTTTTTTTTGTTCATAAACTCCTAAATTGCATAAACAAAATATTTTTGGACTTGTTTTTTTCATGATATCTTATTTTTCTTACTTTTCTTGGATATCGTATTCTTTCAAATACTTGAACCGCAAGCTCAACTCTGTAAGACCAAATGAGACCTGTAAATGAGCATTTTGTAGTTCAGTGGAAGGTTTGAGTATTTGAGGTTTGAGCATTTGAGCAGTCTAGTAACTTTTATAGAAATTTGGTTTATTATTTTCAATAATGAACCTTTAGTATCGACTAAAAAAATTACCTCCCCTTTGCCCTTAAAATTTGAGAGGTAAAGTGTCAAGATGCGTAGAATCCGACGAATAAAAAAAAATCCGTTTGTCCTCCGTCCAAAACTACTGGACCAATTTTTTTGAAATTCCCTACAAAAATACTAGTCTATGCAACGATGATCCTAACACCTATACGTTGATATCGGCCGGTTATTTTTAAAATGGCGGCCGATTAAAAGTTTTTTTGTTTTTTTTGATTATCCAAATTACCTTCAAGATTTGAAACCAAATCCTATATGTTCAGTACCTGTTTGCCATTATTTAATAGAAACTTAGGTTACGGAACCAAATATACAATAGAAAAATATCAATAATAATAATAATAATAATAGGCTTGCCGATACCACCAAATTCTGCCTACACAGACTCGTCCAATGTTCACCATTCAAGCCCAAGCTCCCAAGATCAGCCTTAACGCAAACCTCCGCTTCGGCCTACGTTTCAGACGCCTACCAGTCGGATCAGCAAATACCAACTTTCTCGGAATCCGTTCCTCACCGAGCCCAACAATTTTACTCGCCCATTTGAGTCTCCGCGACGCTATTAACTCAATAATATTCACAGGATACAAGTTCCGCTATTCCGCGTTGTGCAACCTTCTAAACTCCCCAGTGCCCTCATCCTTCTTCGAACCAAATATTTTACGCAGTACCTTATTTTCGAAAACCTTAAGCCGTTGTTCATCCCTCAAAGTAAGGTTTGATCGATTAAAAAAAGATCAATAAATTAATTAAATGGAGAATATAACAAAATTATGTAAATGAGAGAGGAAGGTGACTCAAAAGAAAATGAAATAATATTAAAATTAAATTAAACTCTGTCAAGTGTAACATTTTTTTTTTTTTTTTTTTTTAGATTTTACATTGAGCGTTAAAGAAGAATTTCTTGAAGATCATAAACTTTTCTTAGTCTAAGTTATGTAAAAACATGGCTTCTGTTTCTGGGGGAATCACTACTTCCCTTTGCTTTCTTTATTTTTTGCATCGGAATAGATTATGGGCGGGTCTTCAGGGACTTAGCATGTTAAGCAATTGCCATCTTTTTCATTTTTCATTAAATTGAGAAGATTAAAAGTTATTTAATTCAATAACTCAGTTATTTTCGTAGATAGAGATTCCAAAAAAAAAAAAAAATCGAAAAATATTTATAAAGAAAAAATATTAGAAAAAAATTGAAATTTCACCCATGAAAACGCCCATAATTCAGTTATTTTTGAAGATGGAGAAAATATGTATAGAGTTTAAGAATCAGTAAAGCTCAATAAAAACATATGTACATTCAAGTAACAAGTCGGTTATGATTGATGATAGAGAAAAATCTAAAAGATTTATAAGATCAAGACAACGCGATAAACAAAGAGAAAAAAAAAAATTAAATCATCTTATATGGTCCAGCTAATAACAGATGAGATTCCCTGACAACTCGGTTATTATTGATGTAAAGATAAAATGTAAGGTGTTCTGGATTGAGGACATTTTATTAAAATTATTTGAATGAAAATCGAAAGAAAAGGAAAAGCTTCCGAATAAAGAATAAATAAAAATCTGTTTCTCCTAATAAATGAATAAATACCAAAAATGGCCTAGTTTTAGCTTTTAGTGCTTGATCACGCCATATGTTATGGCCTGATGAGGTTTCATGGAAAGAAAAAAAGGAAAACGACTTCGTTCAAGCCGCCCTGCGGTCGTTTTCTTCAACACTCAACTGGACATCTTTACGTGAATATAACCTATCTTTATCCATTAATGGAAACATTTAATTTCTTAATTCTTATTCAAGAAACTGTTTAATTTGATAACTATTTTTTTTTTACATCTTTATGCATTAATTAAGTCAAGTTTGTTTCTTCTATTTTTACAATATTTTAGTTAGGTTTATTTTGTTTCCTATATTTTCTTACAGATGTTTAATTATAATTAGGTTAATTTTTTCTTATATAAATTTATTAGGTTAATTTGTTTCTTATCTTGCTTATATGTATTTCAGTGTATTAAATGTATTGTGATTCGTCGTTTGCTTTCATTATTTTAATTTATTTTAAATCTATACAGTCCACTTATTTATTTCAATAGAACTACCCTAAATTTTGAGTTGTCACTTGGAGGTATTATTCTTTCACACATAATACAGTGCTATTTAATGAAGAATTAAATTTCCGACCAAATGAAAAAAGAATCATTGAAATTGGTTAAAAACTAACTGAGATATTGCGTTTTGAAATATAGTATTGATATGATATTATCCTTTAAATTATTATTTTTCATATTATTTAATTGCCTATCAACAGCTAATTAAACATGTATACTCTGATATTGTTATTTGTAAATAATAAACCATTGTGTAATAATTTGGAGCGTTTTTTTATTTATTTTTTTTCTATTAGATAAAAATATGCAATTATAGGTTGTAGTTTTGTTTTTTATTTATTATTATTTTATTGTATATATATGAATTAAATATATAATTCATATATAATGATAAAATATCATTTTATCACTTTTGTTCTCTTAGTTCGAGAAATAAGAGTCTATTCGATTCCTGATACTGAGGCTGTTATATAGTGGTTTCTTATAACGTGTTATTCAACAAACTTGAATAATAACAAGTGTTGATAAACATGAGTTTCTCTACTATACATAAATTTTATTACCAACTTATTTATCATTAATAATCAACTGCTTCAGATATAATATACATTCATAGGGACAATATATTCCAAAACGCGGCCTAGAGGAGCGGGAGGACTGAGGGCACAGTGACTACACAAACACAATAGACACTAACACCCCCCGGGCAATGACTATGGACTCGCCCACTGGGACACTTAGTAAATCATACGCGGTCCCGTTACAAAGGCATTCATGGCCTCTTCCGGCTGGCTCAGTCTAGGCTTTGTCACTGCATAACCCTTTAATCGAGCTTTAATTGTTGTAATAGCTTAATATTTGGTGAAAATATCCTAGTAAATAAATAATAATTGTTGTTAGACGTTGAGTCATAACATAATAGGGTTAGGGTTAGGGTATTGGAATAGGTGCTCAACCTCTTGGTTATTAGCACCGAATAAATTTGTACTAACAGATTTTTTTAGTATTTTTATTTATTTATTTTCCCTTCTATATTTTTTTTATTGTTTATGTATTTATTTTTTGACAAATTCTGAATTAGTGAATTTATTCCAATTTTTATTTTATTTTATTTCTTAATTACTTTTTTTATTTTTTTTATTTATTTTATTTTTTTCTTATAGTTCCGGGAGCAGATAACATTCTTTGACGAACCTAATTAGTGAACCAACTGTTTCACTAAAGTCCTTCAAGCTCTCACTCAACGATCTTGCCAGATTAAGTTTCT
The DNA here is from genome assembly GCA_023052935.1 of Piezodorus guildinii. Classification (NCBI taxonomy): domain Eukaryota; kingdom Metazoa; phylum Arthropoda; class Insecta; order Hemiptera; family Pentatomidae; genus Piezodorus; species Piezodorus guildinii. Next base: position 17,291 of record JAJSOM010000210.1, read on the forward strand.
CCATTAGTACATGGAATTTGGGGTAGTTCTCAATGATATTTTTTATTGAGAGAGGCACTCTACACAAGTCACACATTGGTACGGGCTGCCTGAGGATGAGATGGAGATGTGTGAGCCTGCTATGTCCGATGCCAAGTCTCGCCAAAGCAGTTTCCTCGCGGCGATTACTTCGCAATAATGTATTCCATAGATATGGCGATTGCCTGGTATTTCTTAATTTATTGGTTTTGCCAAGTTCTGGGATTGACGATCATAACATAATATAACTCAATGCATTTAAATTAGATTTAATATTGAACATTTTTTAATTATCGTTTCCAGTTTCAACCAGTCAGAAGATTCTATTTATTAAAAGTATATATGAAATTTTGAAGACTTAATTAATCAATTACAACTATAAGTATTGAATGATTTATTTTTGTTAATAGAAGCTATAAAGGAAATTTTATTTGAATTTTATCTGAATAAAAATCGAAAGAAAAAAAGGAAATAACAACGCAGTCTTGTATAAATGTTTTAGGTTATTACTTTTAATTAATGAACTTGTATCGACAAAAAAAAAAAATTACCCCGTCAAATTTGAGAGCTCACGTTTAAGATGTAGATCCAATAAACGAATAAAAAAAAATCGTTTCTCCAGTTAATAAATAAAAAAATACCAACATTCCAATAACTAGCTGAGATATTGCGTTTTGTACAATCACAGTAGTGATATGATATTACTAATTGCCTATCAATACCATATAAACAGTTTACCCTAATATTGTTATAAGAAAATAAAACCATTGTCTATTAACTTTTAGTTTTTAAATTAATCTCTTAGTTTATTTAATATGTTTTTTTATAAGAAAGATAGTGAATGTGTCCATTACCGCACCATATCTGTTTTTATTAGGACCCAGAATATTGAACTAAGATTACTTATTTATCCATATACCCTTGGTTTTCAAAGACAGAGTCAGCTAATTTACCGATCTGAGAAACAGTCTCAAACTGGGGCTAAAATAGGACACTCACAACCGAAAAACACTCACGGCCGAGAGATGCTTCCTACGCTGGAACACTATTTGCGCATCAAAAGGAACCTTACGCTAATTGAGTCACAAACACTCGTACAAACGGCATTCATTATGTCTATTTGGACTGGCTAACTTACTGAGTTAGTTTACAGCTGTTCTAGATGGGTCTCCTAAAGGATGTAGGTATAGTCGAGGAGGGCAACAGCAACCATTTAGGAAGGCAAATAAGTAAATGATGACTATTTCAAAGGTTTTGCAGCATTATGTCTTTACATTTTATTACTTTCACTACTATAATAAAATATATAGTAAGGGAAAGTATTGCGAATCGGAGAATTTTCGTAATTTTCACCTTTCGACAGAAATACACGTTTTAGGGGCTCCTGATTCCAAATGACAAGTACCGAAAAAGGTATTTGTGTGGAAAGTCTAGCTCAAAAACGAAAAGTCGGACAAAACTGAAATTTCATATTTAAAACAAATAAACGCCCGGATGTTACAGAATTTATTTAATCATAATCCGGCTAACCAGAGAACCACTTTATACCATGTATGTTGCACCTTTTTACGATTATTTCAAAAATGGCTGTAGCGATATTTGATTTAACTCTTTATTTCATGTGAAATTTATTAGCTTTAAAAATCATATAGGTTAATCTGAATGAAATATTCTGACAGAGCTTTAAATGCAGATAGTTTAAATTTTCTCCTTTAAAGTACCTTACAATTTTGAAGATTTATAATAATAACCATGTCATCTCTTTGAATTACGAAACCGTTTAAATAACATAAGTGAAAAAATTCGAGAGACCAGTAAAGAGAAAAAAGCAATAATATTTTAATGCAATTTTAGTGTTTTAAAACATCAAAAATGTAATAAGATGTATATACGCCGTTGAAAAGATGAAGTTGTAGAAAAATATTATCTTATACACAAATTTTAACAGTTAAGAAGAGCGTATATAATAAAATACTGATTGTCTAGATAAATTTACTGAAATCGAAGACTACTGCATGTTCATATGGATCAATGTAATTGAGTTTTTTAACAGTTTAATTTGCCTCTAAATGTTTCGATAAATTATTATATTGATTTTAAAACGCAGTAAACGCAGGCAAGATGACTAGCGCTTTGCCAACTCAACCACGAGCTCCCCAAATTTCTGAGGTAAAATAAAAAATCGTGATCAAATAATTCAGAATTTCGTCTTCTTTGCGCCTATTTTTGAATACCCTTCATTTTGTAATCCGTCATTTTGATAAGAAAATTTTACAAGAAACGCAAAATCTGCCTTTTATATGGCCATTTATTTAATTTTTTTTATTAAAGATAAAATTTTTATGTTTTTAAAACCAAAAATTTTGCATTTTTATTATTTTAACAAATAATAGATATGTATTTTACAAAAAATGGATATTTTAACTTTTTGGGAAAAAGTTTATACATTTTCAAATTTTTCGTGGAAAAATTAGAAATCACTAATTTAATTTATACAATTTCGAAACAACCTTTAATTCTTATTATAAAGTTAGGAAATTCAATTCCCTTGAGAATAACTTTTTTTGGAAATTACCCGAACCCTAAATAAAAAACAAGGACGTACCCATTTTCACATAAAAGAAAAAATTAATTGGGTTTTTTGGCTTGTTCTTTCAAAAATTTTGGGGTTTACAAATTTACTTATAAACATTAAAATATTTAACCATAGAACATAAAAATTTTTCCCCCTTAACCTTAAAAAATACACAAAATACTATAATTTTAAACCGCCCCGGATTTTTAAATTTTGTGTGGGAAAGATAAATACTCAATTTATAAATTTTAGCCAAAAATAAAAACTTTTGGAGAATTTTTCCGTGCCCAAAATACCCATTTTAACAAGAAAGAAAAAATTCAGGACCCCCCCAAAAACCCCTAAATTTTTACTTGGGAAAAACCTTTATTTTATTTGTAAAGTTGTAGTGGCAACCCTTCCAAAAATTTCCTTCCCCCCTTTTTAACAAACATAGAAAGCCCAAAATTTTAAATTTAAAAATAAACTTTTTGAAGGAAATTCACTTTCCCCAATTCAAAAAACTTTTTCCCCAAACTTTATCCCACCCCATATACCGGGTAATTTCCCAAAATGTAATGATCCCTTATTCCAAATAAGAAAAATAAGTTTTTTTAAAACCTGAAAAAATGTACCCCCAAAAACATTTCATATTTCCCCCCCCCGTAAACCTTTTCCCCCCCATTATCCCCAAACCCCATTTCCCCCTTTTTTTCCCATAACTAACCTAATTTTTGAACCCACTATTAATTTTTTCAAAAATTTACATATTTTGCAAAAATACATATTTAATTTTTTTGCCAACCCCGGAAAACCCATCAAACCTAAACCTTCAACTATATAATTAAAAACCCAAAAATAAAGTTTTCAACCAAAAGCCTCTTAATAAAAATAAAAAATAAAAAAACGTAAAAAAATTTTATTTAATAAACCGGAAGGAAAAAATATATTCAAAAAGATTTCCCCTTTTTTAAAGGGGGCAAACAAAACCTAAAAAATAGGTATTTTCCTTTAAGTCCCAACCCCCCCAAAAAATTAGATACAAAACCCCCTTAAATCAAAAGGTCAAAAAAACGCCCCCCTAAAACAACGCCCCCCGATCTTATGCCTCAAACCAAATCTTAACCCAAAAGCTTAAAAATCATCTTTAAAATTCCCTTTTTTTTATTAACCCAAAGTTTATTTTCCTTCTTAGAAATTTTAGGGTTAAAATTTAAAAAAATTTTTTTTCAATTAAGGTAAAACCAGTACTCATGGAAATTTTCAATATCAAACATCCCAAAGAATGTTCCTATAACATTATTTAAAGGGTAAAATTTGGGGTTTTAACATTTTTAAAAAACAAAAAATTTATTAACATATACAAGGGTTAAAAAATTTTTTAAATATGTTTTTATTCATTGTTATCATTTATCTCTTTTGCTAATTCAAATTTGAATGCGGGGAATTGATTTGTTTGGAATAATTTTAAACCGAAATTTCTAAAGAAAAAATTTTTTATTGTCCGTTTTCCCCCCCCCGAAGGCACCTCAATCTGACAACCCAAGTCCGATAAATTCGTTTCGGGGCCCCCCGAACAAGAGACGATCAAAAATTCCAGTGAAATATTACAGGTGGCCGTCGACCTAATAAAATGGGAAATTTTAATACACGCTTACGTTCACAATTTTAAAACCAATAAAAACTATTATTATTTTTAAACACAGCAGTTTTCGAAGATAAGTTTATAGGGGGGAGTTTAAAAATACGTTCAATTCAGTGATTTTTTTTACCGGGGTTTTTAATCCAGACAAAATTCGATTAATTAATAATAAACTTTTACAATATTTTGAAGGTTTTTTTTTTATTCTCTAATATTATTTATTTTTTGTTCCGGCCAGGGGGCGATCCGGGGTAAAAAAGACCCTCCTGGGCACACCTAACCTCAATCCAATTTTTTTAAACCCAAAAAATGGGGAAAAAACCTTTGGGGGCTGAGCTGTGATCTCGGCCGAGATCACTTCATTGCACGGCCGTTGTGCCCTAGGGAAAAAGTACGAAATCTCCCCTTGTACTGAGCCCAAACTCTCAAGGGTTTTAGTGGTACAGTTTTTTTTTTAGTTTTTTTTATTTGTTTATTTTTTTTTTTTTTTCTCTAATGGCACTGTTTTACCATGAAGATTTGGGAGGCCGCCCTCATATGTTTTTTTTTTTTTTTTTACAACGCTTTTCCTTACAATAGTGAAAAGAATCAGAAGTCAGCTGGTTTTAAAAAATATTTTAATTTTTTTTTCACTTGGCATAAAATCATTGCTTGGGCCCCGATAATGGTTTACAAACGTAAAGAGCGGGAACTTCGATTTTTTTGTTATTTATTTTAGGTTCCTTTATTCTGCTGTGGGTTTTAAACGGGTGATGTCACAGTGGAGTCCTAAATTTTGCCTATCCAGGTTTTTTAGAATCTTTAACGAGTACCGACATCGCTCAGGTTCGGGGCCACTTTTAACACCCCCCTCCAAGGGGACGGCATAACAAAGGGATTTTTTACTCCCTTTAAAAAAAATCCAGGACCCCCTGGGGGTTTGAACCCGTGCCCTTTCGCATAGGAGGCTGTTAGCTAACCCCAGCACAAGTGATCCCCGGGGAAATTCGAAAAAACCAATACAAGATTTTTCCACCTATTTTTTAAGCATTTCTACTCTATGTGCAATAGGTAGGGTCAATAAAAACTTCCCTACACCATCAAATATTCCATTTCCCCGTCAATTGTTACTCACGTAGAAGTAGCCCCAAAAATTCCTAACATTCGGGGGAAACTTCACACAAAAATAATCTTATTACTTTAATAAAAACACCCACCTAAAGTTTTTTTTTTAATTCTATCCCCTTTGGGGAAAATTCCTTATTTTAAAAAAAATTTTTGTATTTATAAATAAGGATAAAACTATTGTGTACTTTCCACAAACTTTTTGATCGTTAAAAAACGTCAGCAACCTTTTTCCCAAAATTACAATTACTAATCCTTTTTCCTTACCAAGAACCTTTTCTACAAACAATAAGCGCTTCAACCACTTAAACTTTAACATGGCTAAGGGGACAAGTAATCAGAAAACATTACCAACCCCTGCTAAAAAGGGGGCACCGGCAGACCCGCTTTTTGGTTGTTCTGAAGTGTTTTTTTTAAATTGAATTGGCCATAAAAAAAAATATCAGGACGAATTAAAAAAATTATTTACCAAAAATCGGGTTGGGTCACTACTTCTTTTCTTTTTTTTTTGTACCCATCAAACTGAGGGCCTGAGGAAAAGAAGCAAGATAGGAAGGTGATTGCCTGCAAATCTTACCTCCCTTTTTCTAAGGTAAACAATTTAAGTTTGGGGATGTTTAAATTTTCAAAGATTTTTTTTTAAACAGTTTAATTCCCTCTTTCATCCAATTCATCATAATAGACAACGCCTTTTTAATATTTAATTAAAAAACAAATTGATAATAGGAAAAAAAAAAATATTTAAAAAATTTTTAAAATTAACTACTGTATTAAAAAAATTTGGGGTTTTTTTCATTTTAAAATGCCCTTTAAATTCCTATAAAATGTTTTTTATGTTTCTGAAATACAAAAAATTTTTTGGCAGTCTTGTTGTTTTTTCCAAATGTTTACATTTTTAAAAGAAACATTTTCAAAACCCCTTCCTTTGAAAATTTTAAACATTAGTTCCCCCAAACAATTCCCCAAATTTTTTTTTGTATATTTCCCCAAAATTAACTTTAAAAAAACGCGATTTTCGAGTAATATTTTTGTACTTTTTTAAAACCCGGGCCCTTTAGCAGCTAAAAGGGCCCTAGAAATTTTGAAGCTTTTTGGGGGAAAGGGGGTTTTTAATGAACGGACATTCGCCGTTGGGGTTTCTAAGTTTTCAGCTGGGGGTACCCTTGGGGAAAATTTTTCCTGAGGAAACCTTTTCCTCCGTAATATACAACGAGCCTCAAATAACAGTAGAAGGAAACCCCCCCCCCAAACCCCTTTTAAAACCCCCCCTTTAGATCTCATGAGCGGCAGCAAGAAACCCCCCAAAAAAGTTTCAAAAACATAAAACCGGGAAAAATTAAAGAATGGGGGCGAAGTTTTTTTCCCCAACCCCGTAAACCCCGACTTTCTCCAACAGATTACTACCGTTCAGGAATTTTTAAAAATTTCAAGGAAAATTTTTAAAAATGTTTTTCAAGGGAAAAGGGGCTTTTTAGATTTTTTTCATTTTTAAGCTCAGAGTTTTTTAGTTCGGGGATAAAAAAATTTCGCCCCAGGGAAAAATGTGTAGAAAAAGAAGGAAAAAACTTCGAAAAAAATTTTTGATTTCATACGTTTTTTATAAAAATTCTTTCCCTTTAAAAGGACTTTCATGCCCCACAACCCAAATAAAGAATATTATATTTTTTTTTATTTGGAATAAAGTTAATCAGTTTTTATATAAAATATTTACCTTAATGATGTTTTGGGGAGGTTTTTTTTTGATAAAAAAAAGGAAAAGGTGTAAAAAAAAAAAATTAAAAGGAACATAACCAAATTTTCGACTTATTCCCTTTTTAATTAAATATTGTAAAATTTTTAAATTTTTATGGTTTCCCTTTTGATTTAAAAAGGTTTCCCTAAAACAAGTTTTTGGTTTAATTTTTAAATTATTTCCGAGATTCTCAATCAAAGGGGCCGGATTTGAAAAGCTCAAAGGCAACCCCCCGGGGTCCCCTTTAGGATTCGGTTTTGAAGGGGCCCCCTTCCCTTTTTTCCAAGGGCCGGGGGGCTGATTTCGAACTAGAGTCAACTCACCAGGCGGGTATGTTCCCTTTCCCCGGGGGGGGGCCGAAGTTGGGTGCCTCCGTAAAAAATTTGCCCTGAAAGGGCCCGGAGTTTTCTGAGCCCACCGGGTCAGGTAAAATCCCCAGTTAAGGCAGACACCTCAACAGGAAAACCCTATAATAAAACCGATAAAATAATTTTAACATAACTATTTTTTTTTATTTTTTAAGTAAATATAAAAAATAAAATTATAAAAAAATTCTGGTGTTTTCAAAAAAAGATTTCACCTATTTTATTTTAAAAGGGGGAAAATAAAAAAAAAAAACAGTTATAAATGGGTTTTAAAAAAAATTTTTTTCAAAAAAAAAATAACCTTTTTTGGGTTTTTTTTCCCCATTTTTTCCCAAACCTTTATAAAATTTTTTTTACAAAACCCTACAAACATAAAAATAAAAAAAATAAAAACTTTAATATAAATAAAACTCTCAAATCGGATATCTCGATAGAGAAGAAAAAAGGGAAAAATTATTGAAGAAAAGGCCTTGGGGGTTTGAAAAAAGGGAGAAAAAGGGAAAAAGTTGGGGGGGAGCAGAAAAAAAAAATACGCAATGTAAAGGGGGGGGGGGGGTGGTGGGGGGTTAACTTTAGTTGTTTAATTTTGCGCGTGGCCAAAAACCACAGAGGAACAAAAATTTGAAACAAAATAAGGACAATTCGAGTCCCCAGTGCTGGGGCCCTTTAAAATTTGGGGCATTTCCCCCCCCTCCTCCCCCCCCCTTTTTTTCCCCCTAAAAACCCCTTACTTCAAAGGGGGGGAGCGGGAGAAAAAAAAAAAAAAAAAAAAAAAAAAAAAAAAAAAAAAAAAAAAAAAAAAAAAAAAATTGAAAGGCTTTCGCGCCAAAAAAATAACAAAATAAAATTTTAAAATTTCTTTTTTTAAAATTTTTTTTTTTTAAAACTTTTTTTTTAATGATTTTTTATGTTTTGTTAAAAAAAGTTGATAGAATCTTGAATAAAGCGAAAATACCCAAAACGTTTATCCCCAGGTTTTTTTTTTTTTGGAAAAAAGGATTTTGAAAAAAATTAAAATTTTTTAAAGTACCTTTCCTCTTATTCATTTACAACCCCCCCTCCTTTTGGGGAATAGGGTACTTCCCCGCTGTGGGAAGTACCATAAAAATTTAATACACAAGCTAGTGGGCCCCTTTGATGTTCGGGGGGCCCTTAATTCTTCTCTCCACCGTATACAAGGCATTACCCTTCCCCTAAAATCCATGAAGGGCCCAATAAAATATTTAAAAAGTTTCTTCTTTTTTTCCCCCCAAGGCCCGTGCAAGGGGTGAGCCCAAAAACACGTTTGCGTCGGTTTTTCCAAAAATTTTACGTCTTGGAGGTTCGCTCCCGATGAAAAAAAAGAAAAAATAATTCTAACTTAGCGGGGTTTTGAACAGGGCCGGAGAACGGACTTGTTAAAACCCTAATCAAAAAATAAAATAAGGCCCCCCAAAAAATTTTGCATTATTAAAAAATTTGTTTTTTTTTCAAAAAATTTTTAATTTTTTTTTTTAAAAAGTTATGGGTTTCAGGAAGCAAAATTTAAAAAGTGGCACTTATGTCGTCAATCCTTTCAGTTTTTTTAGCTACGTTCGAACACAAAGAAAACCCTTTTAGCAGGATTTTTCACTACCCTCTGGGGACCAGGTATTTCTTTTGGAAAAGGCTCTTCCTATCTCCAATCCTTTTAAAAATTTTTTCATTTCAATTTACCACCCATCCATTTGTCGAGGTCATTAACGCCAGTACGATTGTATACCTCACAATCGTATTGATGAATAGTGAACCCTTTTTAACAAAATTTTAAAAAATTTAAAATATTGCTAAAAGGGGAAAATTTAAAATTAATCCCACCAAAACCAACAAAATTTTTTTCACAAACTCACCCAAAATCAACCACCAAATCAAGATAAATTCACTCTCATCCCTTGGTCAAAATCCCTACATCCCCCGGCAAACATTAGCAAACTTTTCATTCACAACCATTAATAAAAAATCGAAAAAGCCAAAAAAAATATTTAAAATGTTCCCATACTTCAACAAAAAACCCATCTACTCTCATACAAATTTAAAAATATACAAACAGTTTTCGCCCTAAAATTTCATAGCCCCCCCGTTAGCCAACCTCTGACACCCAAAAAATTGAAAAATTTTAAAAAATTTTCAATGCGGATAATTAAAAATTACCCCCCCTACACAAAATATCTTTTAAACCCAGGACTTCAGTCCAACAATTAAACTTTTTTTCCAACCCAAACACTTCTTATTCAGTAAAACACCACCCCAAAAACCTTAAAAAAGGGGAAAACGGTAACTCAAAAAAAATCTCTAAAAAGTACACCATAAAAGAACTAAACATTGTTACTAAAATTTTAACTAGTTTTTTTAATTTTTAATTTTTATTTTCAAATTTGTTATCTGTTATTTTTTTGGTTTTTTTTTAATTTTTCCACAACCATAAAAATCCGAGGAATGGTTACCCTCCTATTGTTCAACTTGGCCTTTAAAAGCGTGAGGGCCTGGTTTCAAACAAATGCACCCTTTACAATCATATATCCAGCTATTAGCTTACCCGGGTACTTTGACATCTAGGACGGTGTTCAGCGGTAAAAAAAGGATTTTTCCCCCAAAGGGGCTGCCAAACGCTTGGACTGGGGGGAAACCGGGGAAAAAAAAGTACAGGCAACGGAAAGAACCCCTACCCTTTTAGACCATCAATTTTTGGCCCCTTTAATTTAAAAAAGGGGCCCCATTCTTTTATTGGTTCCTTGAACGAAAGTAATGCCCCAAAGGGGAGGGAAAGAAAATTTCGAGGCAAACGGGTTTAAATTGGGCCTCCGAAGAGGTTCACCTCCCCTCCTAGACGGCCGACAAGCCCACTATATAAACTTTGGTTCCCCCATCCGTTGTATGGATCAAAAACGGGCTATTAGTAAAAGAACTGAACATACCTAAAAATTTTTGAAGAAATACTTCGACAATTTTTTGGAGGTTTTCCAAGGGGCTTGGGGACGGAAAAATGATGAACCATACGGGTTTTTTAAAAGGCAATGATGTCGTTGGAAACCTTTTTAAGCTTGCAACTGCGGTGGGTGGTCACTTTGGAAGAATGGGAGAGAAGATTCCTAAGGCCTTTTTACGAACCCTACAGGGCATCAGAAAAGGAAAAACCGAAATTTAATGGACAGATGGGGGTACAGCAGATGCAAAATACCCTGGAGTGAAAAAGGGGACGGCTGCACAGATAAAATAAGGGAAAGGGGCGGGGGGGGGCCGGGACTCGTCACCGATTGTAGCGCCGGTTGAGATGATATAAATCAAAATTTAAAAAATTTTACCACTAAGAAAAGGTCATGGCCGTAGTAATGTATCACTTTCTTTTCGCCTTGCTTTTACTTTGCCTCCGCTGTTATTGAATTTCATAAACCAAAACTTGTGATTATGAGTTTTTAAAAATAATAACCCATTAAAAAACGCAAAAGAGTGAGTGCACTTTTTTTCATAACGCCCCTAATAGCTGTTACTGCCGGACTGATAAGTTTTTAGAAGGTCTCGGTCAGATTTTTTGTTAATATTTTCTAGTTTTATTCTCTAAGACTTTTTTATTTTATTATTTTAATTTTTTTTTTTTCTTTCTAAAAGACTTTTCATTTTTTTACTTATTTTGTTATTAATTAATTATGTGTTTTTTTAATTTTTATGTTATTGTATTAATTTGTAAATAGTTTTATTTTTTTAGATATTTTTTTTTTTTTCTTGTTTTTTAGGTACTTTTTAATTTAAGTAAAAATTTTTTAATTGTAAAAGTAATATATTTTTTTTTTTTTTTTTTTTAAAAATTATTTTTCTCTCTTTAGGCGTAGTTTTAAAATTGGATCCGAAAAATACATCTTGTGACGACTCCCCCGAAGAAACCCCTTTTTTGAGATAAGCGAGTCTGATTGCAATACCTACAGCGGAAAACACAAAAAAGGGGAACGAAACTCAAACCCGGGTTGGGGTTACCTAACAAAAAAAAAAACAAATCGGCCAATACTAAACAGGCAATTAATCAAAAAAAAATTTACCTCCTAAAATCGCAACCACTGCAGCCACAAAAAAGAACTCAGGGTCCCCGGGTATTCAGCCCCCCCACCTCCTCAAGACACCCTCTTCACATCAGCCAAACGTTCCATTGCAGCGAATATTTCTAAAACGCCCGGAGCCACAAGGGTTTACTGACCCAAGCCCCCCCCCATAAATTTGTTAGAAAATCACAACTTCATGACTTTTTGGCAAAAAATCCCGACTTGATGGGGCACCTAATTCAGATTTTCTAAGGGGCCAACGAATCAAAATTAAAACCAACTCTAAAGAAGTTAAAAAAATTTTTACATTATTTAAATTCCAAAAATTTATGACTTTCATTTTACCATTTTTAGGCAGGAAAAAAACAAACGGGGGTTTTTAAGGGACTCCACTCAAACCCCCCCTAAAAACAATTAAACGAGGACAGAAGAGATGGGCACTCTGTTAACACGTTTCATGGTCTTACACCCCTCCGAAAAATACCCTCTACCTTATTTTTTGTAGTTTGGACCGGCACAAAAAAACCCCCACATATTTCTTTTTCAAGACTTTTATATTCATTATTCGTTTGAACAACCAAGACAAAGCCAACTATAACATGCACGAAAAGTCAAAAATTAGGCCCCCCAAAATCCTACTGTTTTCATCGGCCCGGGCGAAATGCCCCGGTCCTCACTCATCTGACACCTGCCCAAATCGCCAAAAGAGCCAAAAATTGCTTTTTGCGGTGGGGCACCCCTGAAACTAAAAGGGTTGTGTGATTTAAAAAAACCTTCTTAAAAAAAACTCATAACTTGCAAAAAAGAAGCGTAAGCAGCAAATTTTTCACGCAATTCTTTCCCATGATTCGGGAAAATTTTTTCCCGGTTCAAACGTCAAGCAACAACCCCCCACCTTCTCCGCAGCAGCAAATTTTAAACCCCCCCAAAACCCTTTAGGACACCTTTTATCCCCCCGAATCAAAATTCGTCGTCAGGCCCCCGGGGCCCCTTCAATCCCCCCCAAACTCCAAACCGCAACCTAAAGTTCCATTTTTTTACCCACTCCCCCCAATATTACCATTGCAGGTAAATTTTCCCCCGGAGCAACCTCATCAAGTCCTTCCTCCAAAAGTCCCCAAAAACCAAAAACCCCCCCCTTTATCAACCAAGTACTTCCCGTACCCCCGCGATCCCAGCCTACAAACTTTCCCTGCCCAAACGAATCATAATCCTCATGCCACTGAACAAACCAAATTCACCTGACAATACTCCCCCGAATTTCCTTCCTTTCGACCTTTAAAAACCCAAAAAAACCCCTTATCACCCTTCCACCGAATCCTTTCTGAAATCCCGTTTAATTCTCACGATGATGTAAAGCCCCTACTACCTCTTTTGGGGAAAGCTAACGCCTGCATAACCCCCCCTGACAACGGACAATTCCCCATAAATCACATAACATAGAAAACGACTGAAACTCACTTCACTCAACGATCACGTTTTTTCATACGAACTACATTACTTACGAACGACCAACCTGACAACACGCCCATCGGTTCTGGCTCCTTATTATAAATCCATACCCCATTTTTCCCTTTTTCCGTCTACTTTCCCAAATGACCTATCAATCAACCTCTCTAATCATTTCACTCGTCCTTTTCCCGTAAATCTCGCAGCTGTAACGTCCTCCCGGAAATTCCATTTCCCACACCCTTCTTAAATTTTTTTTTCTATCCCTTGGCCGCGCTTTATTGCCGGAGGGGACTACAACGTAAACACCAACGGGGGGGGTTGTCGAACGTCCCCACCCGGGTAAAAAACCTTTTTGCCTTTTCCCCC
>JAJSOM010000211.1:0-25581 GCA_023052935.1 Piezodorus guildinii
AACTGAGCTAGCGGCCATTTTTTCGGAACTAGCCTAACCGTATTTGAAAATTCTTTAATTGTTTTTAAAAACGGAGGTAAGTGAAAGTCGTGTGTTGCTCGCACCAGATTTTTTCAATTAATTTTCATGTTTGTCTCCAAAAAGTTGACTAATTTTATTTATTTATTTATTTTTCATCTGAAAAGATTAGTAACATCTCTACAAATGATATAATAAGGACCAATGACGTTGCCCAAATATGTTATGCGATTTTGTAGACTATAATGATCCCAGCTCCCTTTATGTAAACACCTTGGCTAAAAACAACATATTTGTTGTATATTTACAAAAATTAAAGTTTCGCCTTAAAATAATCTCTCACCACAACTTCCCCCGGGATGTATATAAACTCGATAAGTGATGGAATCGATACTATTTAATTTAGTATATATGCTTAAAGGATTAGTAAATAAAATGAGAGGTAGGGGAAGAGAGAGGTTAGGAGTAGCCGTGTAAACAAGCGGAGCCATATTGAGAAGCACAGGTGGCGCGCTCTCTGTTTGTAGAGCCAAATTGCTTTTTATGGCGAATTTCTCCATCACTTTAGCCGGAAATATTCTATTCCATTTAGGGAAAGGTCCCTAGGCCCAATCCACTTGGGGACTTACCCCTCAGCAAGAGTCAATTTTTTTTCTTTTATTGGGATCAATCCCCGACAGCTGTGATCATTTAAAATGCTCGAGTGTTTGTTCAGGGTCAGATCTCCTTAAGCATTCTCCCCTTCCTTATCTCTAAAATTTCATTTATGTTTCAATTTCAACATATCCATAATGATTATTTTGCAATAAATCAACAGTTGTGATAATATTAATTATGATGGAGTTTATTTGACTTATTCCGATTCACAAAAAGGGACCGAGGACGGATTGTAACAACTATCGTGGGATCTCTCTTCTCCCAGTATGCTATAAAATATTCTCGTCAATACTAACTAGCCGAATAACGGAATACGCTGAGGAAATTATCGGAGACGACCAATGTGGTTTTAGGCGGAATCGCTCGACTATTGATCAAATACTTTCCTTAAGTCAAATATTAGAGAAAAAATTGAATACAACGGTGTAGTCCATCAACTTTATATCGATTTTAAATAGGCTTATGATTCAATAGACCGTCAGAAGCTATATAACATCATGATTGAACAGGAAATACCTAGAAAGTTAGTAAACCTAGTAGAGATGTGTTTGTCGGAAACATTCCATAAAGTTAGAATCAGTCATAATTACTCTGAGAAATTTGAGGTGCGATCGGGTTTATAACAGGGTGACTCACTTTCACCTGTTTTATTTAATATAACTTTAGAATATGTCATAGAAAAGATGATGTGTACTGAGAAAGGCTTAAATATGGGTGACAAGATTCCGGTTTTGTGGTATGCCGATGATTTGGTACTGCTAGGTTAAGACACGGAAACCATACAACTAAATACAAGTGTGTTAATAAAAACCGGTAAAGAAATAGGACTCGAATTAAATACCGATAAGACGAAATATATGATTAATAACAGAAATCTTGGTGATATTGATATATCAGTGCACACTTTTGAACACGTAGAAATTCAAGTATTTAGGTTTAATGATAACAAGAACAAATAAAATCCAGGAAGAAATAAAGGCCTGGTTAAAGGTGGGAAATGCGTGTTATTATTTCGTTGCTAAGTTACTTAGTTCGCGGCTTCTATCTAAAAACTTAAAGGTTAGAATTTATAAAACTATTATTCTTCCGACGGTTCTTTACGGATGTGAAACGTGGCCGCTTACTTTGAAGGATGAACAACGGCTTAAGGTTTTCGATAAAGTACTGCGTAAAATATTTGGTCCGAAGAGATATAAGGCGTCTGGGGAGTTTAGAAGGTTGCACAACGCGGAGTTGGGGAACTTGTATCCTGTGAATATAATTGAATTAATTGTATCGCGGAGACTCAAACGGGCGAGTAAAGTTGTTGGGCTCGGTGAGGAGCGGATCCCAAGAAAGTTGGTATTCTTATAATTAACTGGTATAAGCCTATTATTATTATTTGACTGTTGAAAATATTAGATAAGGAAGATGGTAGGTGGTGCGGTCATAAAAAAAAAATTGACACTAATAAGTAACACTTATTGTAATTGTGTGCCGACGTTTAGGCCTACATTGTGGGTCGTCGTCAGGGCTATGTGAAACAAGATAAAACCAATATAATAATATGATGATGGTAAAACAATATGGAAACAAACATAAAATTAAATTATTGGGTTGTGTCGCATGAAATGTCCGTTTTCAAGTTAAAGGATTTGTATTAAAAATACGATATGAAAACAAGATAATTTTATTCGAAATATTTGCCTTCTTTTTCTACACATGTTCCCCAACGTGACACCAACTTTTTTTATCCCCAAACTAAAAAACTCTGAGCTTTGAAGTGAAACAAAATCTGAAAACGCACTTTTCACTTGATCATCATTTTCAAAAAGTTTTCCTTTTACGAAGTCTAAATTCCTGAACAGGTGGTAATCTGTTGGAGACAAGTCGGGAGAATATGGTGGGTGCGGAAGAACTTCGTAGCTCAGTTCTTTCAATTTTTGCACGGTATGTTTTGAAACATGGGGTCTTGCTTCCGCTATGTGAGATCATGAGGTACCCATGTATCGAGCTTTTTTACTTTCCCAATACACTTTAAATGTCTGGAAACGGTAGATGCACTTGCATTTAGTTGTGCTGGGAGTCCTTTAACTGTTTAGTAGGGGTTTCCTTCTACTGTATGTTTGAGGACATCGTTGTCTATTACGGACGGAGGTCTTCCTCGTGGCGTTTATATATATATATATTTCAGAAACTATAAAAACGGACATTTCATGTGAAAAAACCCAATAAAAGATTTTTTTTTTATCCTTACCGTTTCTCGTTTTTATATACTACCATCAAATAACACTTTAAAAGTTTAATTGTTCATATATTTTTCTTCTTATAGCTATTAATTATTTATTATCCTCTTAATTTTATGTTTGCTTCCATATTTTATTACTGTCATCTTATCATTAATTTAATTAATAAGAAATTAGATCGTGCTTACATATTTCTGAAAATAATTAGTTAAGGTGTTTTTATGCATCAGTTTTAACCGAGATGCTTATATCTTTAAGTGGTATTTTGCTTGCTCATTGCATGATTTTATATTTTCGAATAGGAAAATCTGCAGCTTACAAGGTTAACAAAATTTGCAGTGAGTATGGTGATGATGCTTTAGGCGAAAGCGGATTGTGCTTCATCGTAAGTGGTTTGCTCGGTTCAGAACCAGAAATTTTGACTTGGAAGACGCAAAGCGAAAGGATCGTCCTTCAACTGTTGATGACCAAATTATAAATATGAATTATTTATTTCTTTTCATGTTGTTAATAATAATAATAATAATAGGCCTACCGAACCCGAAAGATCGATGCCGATACCACCAAATACCTAACGCAATTCTCCATCGACGCTTCGGCCTACCTTTCGGACGCCTACCGGTTTAGCGAATACCAACTTTCTCGGGATTCGTTCCTCGCCGAGCCCAACAACTTTACTCGCCCATTTGAGCCTCCGCGATGCTATCAACTCAATTATATTCAATGGGTACAAGCTCCGCAATTCCGCGTTGTGCAACCTTCGACAATCCCCAGTGTAAGTAATTTAGCAACTGAATAATAACATGACTTTCCCGCCTTTAACCGAGACTTTATTTCCTCCTGGATTTTATTTTTTCTCGTTATAATTGAACCTAAATACTTGAATTTCTCTACGTGTTCAAAAGTATGCCCTGATATATCAATATCACCAAGATCGCCACCGTTTCTGCTACTAATCATATATTTCGTCTTATCGGTATTCATTTCGAGTACTATTTCTTTACCGGTTTTTATTAACACACTTGTTACTTTCCTATCAGTACCAAATCATCTGCGTATCCCAGAACCGGAATTTTATCACCCAGATTTAAATCTTTCTTCGTACACGTTTCATATTGTTAACTATCTGTAAATATCTTTATGAGCAGTCGTGCCCTAATATAGTTATTTGGAAGTAATAACCATTGTGTAATATTTTTTTTTCTATTTTGCAATTTTATCGCGGACCCCTCGATAGCCAGACTA
Organism: Piezodorus guildinii; assembly: GCA_023052935.1. Lineage (NCBI taxonomy): Eukaryota > Metazoa > Arthropoda > Insecta > Hemiptera > Pentatomidae > Piezodorus > Piezodorus guildinii. The sequence continues at coordinate 4,146 of JAJSOM010000211.1, forward strand.
CGATCAGTAAAAATCCCCTCGAGCTAAGATTGAAGCCCTGAAGATCACATTACTGTCAATTACTCGGACAAAGCGCTTTGTCAGAACCTTGGCTAATTAGAGCGGGGAGAGGCTGTTGTGAGGGGCGTCATCTTACCCCGCTTTATTAATATCTCCTTCCTTCGGCACCGCAGCATCGCACCCGCACCTCAACTCCTAATTACCCCTCAGTGTCACCTCTCTCCTCAGTGTGCCTCCTCAGGAACCAGCATTATGTCCTAACGTGGAGCGACAAAAGGAGAGCGAATCTCATTAATATTTCCCGCTAAAGGTGGTTTGCTGGAAAATGGATTGTCCGAAAAACAATCCTCAATTATGGTTAAAAAAACAAAAAAAAACATTTCCACTAAAAAACCAACAACGACTTTCACTTACCTCTATTTTTAAAATCAATGAAATAATTTTCAAAAACAGTTAGAGATAAAAATACGTGAACTATTAAAGAATTAATTAAATTGAAATTATATAGAAACATGTGTTTTATTTAAAAAATCTATTATATTATTATCTACAAAAATCAGTTAGTTTTATCTTCTTTTCATCACTCTCTATTGAATTTTAAAAGCTTGTGTATGAGATGATATTTTTTCTAAAATCTTTAGCTTTCCAACGGTATATCATACATGTATATTACTGTTCTTATGTTCAAAAACAAAAATTAAAAAAATATCTTTTCAGTTTTCTCTTTTAGTTGCTTTTCAAATTCGCTCAACTTGCATATTTAGCTGTTTTTCATCAGTGCTAACAAGATAATATAGTTATTTTTATAGAATCAAATAAATTAAAGGTACTTTAGAAGAAGAAAATTTAAAATATCGGCATTTAAGCCATTTCAGATCGTTTTAATCAGAATGAAACCTACATGATATTAAATTCCATTAAATTTCACATCGATATAGCGAGTTTAACCAAAATCGTCTGAACCGTTTTCAAGAAAATCGAAAAAAGGTGCAAAATGCAAGGTATAAAGTGGCTCTTCTGGTAAGCTCATTTTAGTGAAAAAGTTGCTGTAGAATTTCAGGCGTATAGTAGTCTTAAATATGAAATTTCAGTTCATTACGACTAATTGGTTTTACGCTAGACTTACCACACACACACAGACCTTTTTTGCGGGACTTGGTTATTTGGACTCAGGGGACCCTAAAATGTGTATTTCCGTTGAAAACTGGAATTCGAAAATTTTCACGATCGCAATGCTTTCCTTTACTATATATAGTAATTTACCCCACCTTTTTCTTGCTAAAATCCTTCTTCTACTGTGCTACAATACTCTAGTTAGATAGTGTAAAGTTACATACAACCACGAAAAAGATATATCAAAAAAAAAAAAAAAAAAATCTCGCATCTTGGTTGTGTTCTGTTCTCACCGGATTTTTAATTGTACGTAATCATCCTATGATATCTAGGACTTTATCTCGGACTTTAGGATCGTGCCGCCAGAATTTGCCCAGGCGAGTTCGTGCTCCAGCCGCTCCATCCAGCCCTTCACCGTTCACCCTCTTCCTCTCTCTAGCGAGGGGACGATCCTGCCTCATTAAACTAAACGGGAAATGTCAAGGGTTCCGGGTTCTGATTAAATAACTTCCACCGAGTTCCAGCAGCCTAAGGATGTCCCCTTCCATTACATCTTCAATTTGCGTCACAAGGCGAAGAAGAAGGACCGTCAGGATAAGTCGGGTTTGATAGTTTAGTTAAACAGGAGATATAAAGTCAAAATATTTTCAAAATATCAGATGCGGGAAAAACCCGAATTTTTACTTACTTCGGCTGTTAAAATCAATTAAGGAACTATTAAATACATTTAAGTTTAAAAATGTGCGAAGATTATTTTATTAAAAAGTTTATTTAGTTTCAATGAAAACATATGATTGAGATTGAATAACATAGCAATATCAAATTGTTACGTATAATTAATTATCAGTGATAATTGTATGTCTATTTGTCACTTAGCATTGTCTTTTCCAACTTTGTATATAAGATAATATTTTTTCTAAAATGTCTAGCTTTCCGATGGTATATTATACATGCTTTAGTATAGTTGCTGTTCTCATGTTCAGAAAACAAAAAATTTCATTAAATAAATATTTTTGTTCTTTCCTCCTTCAGTTGCTTATCATACTCGTTCAACTTTTACATTAGTGCTTTTTATCAGTCCTAATTTGATGTCATGGGTAATTATTCTCAATCTATTAAATTAAAGCTACTTTAGAGGAAGAATATATACAAATATCGGCATTTAAGCACATCCCGAATAATTCAATCAGAATCAAACCTACATTATACTAAAGCCTATTTAATTCCACATCTATATAGCTTGTGTAATCAAAACCGTTAGAGCCGTTTTTTAGGAAATCGTTTGAGTGCAAAATGCATAATATAAAGTGGCTCTTTTCGTTCGCCGATTCTGATGAAAAAGTTGCTGTAACATCTCGGACTTGAAGTTGTATTAAATATGAAATTTCAATTTCGTCCAACTTAAGGCCTCATCTTCAGAGTTGTATTTAAAATTGCATTTTTACTTTCACTTACCTATATATGAAATATATTGCGATCGTGAAAAATTCCGAATTCCAGTTTTCGACGGAAATACGCGTTTTAGGGTCCCCTGAGTCCAAATAACCAAGTCCCACAAAAAGGTGTGTGTGTGGTAACTCCTGGGCAAAATCGAAAAGTCCTATGAAACTGAAATTTCATATTTAATACAACTATACGCCCGACATATCACGCATTATGCAACTTTTTACGATCTTCTCAAAAACGGCTCTAACGATTTTGATTAAACTTGCTATATTGGTGTAAAATTATACAGGTTTTATGATCATGTAGGTTTCATTCTGATTGAAATAGCCTGACAGGGCTTAAATGCCAATATTTCAAAATTTCTTCCTCTATAAATAACGGCTAAATAAGGAAGTTTAGCAAATTTGATTAACAACTAAAGGAGAAAAGTGCAAACATATTTTTTTATACGATTTTTGGTTTGAAATATATGCTTTTTTTTAAAAATAATATTGCTTTCTTGAGAAATAATACAATATGCCACTATCTTGGGCAATGAGTATTAGGGCTAAAAGAGGTTATTCATTCCATATATACAGAGTAAAATACAAAACAAAACAAGACATAACAATAATAACAATAAAAAAAGAAAAATAAATAAAAAATATATATATATATATATATATATATATATATATATATATATATATATATATATATACACATAATAACATAAGATGAAATCAAATAAGTAAACTTAACTAACATTGAAAATGAAAATAAAAATAAAGTAAATAAAATCTTGGCCACATTCATACCTATAGAACAGAAATATAGATGTATAAAATACCGTTGGAAAGCTAAAGATTTTAGAAAAAATACTATCATATACACATAATTTTAAAAGTTAACGGAGGGCGATGAAAAGCCGATAAAACAAACTGATTGTTGTTGATAAAAATATAATAAATTATTTAATAAAACACATTCTTTCTATTGAAATTCAATATAATTAATTCATAAACAATTTATTTATTTATTTGTATAACAGATGACCCTTAAGATTGGGTATCAAATCCTATTAGGTCAATATGAACAAGAACTATTGATAGCACTTATTAAATTAAATTAAGCATAAATTAAATTTAACAATTTGCATATTTTTTGTAGAACATATTCATTCACTGTGTCCATGTTTTTTTTAAAAATGCAGCCTCTTCCTCCGGTGTAAAGTCGTGTTCTCTCTCATATTTATTGCATCTGAAAACCAAGTGCCGCGGGTCTTCAGGCTGCCCGCAGACTTCACGTTTTTCATCTTCTTTTATCCTCATTAGCCCAAGATATTTGTTTGTGCACCCGTGTTTTGTCCTTAGTCTTTTTTTTTATCTTTATTTATAACAATTTAATGGGTTGTTTCACATGAAATATCCGTTTTTATAGTTTCTGAAATACATAAATGATTTTGCAGGTCTCTTTCTTGTTTTCTTCCGAATGTTTACATATTTAAAGTAAACAGTTACCAATCCTCTACCTTTGTATTATAAACATTAGCTTCCCAATCAATTACCCACTTTTTACTATACCTCCAAATATAAACTTGGAAACACGCGATTTTCGAGTAATATTTTTGTACGAGTTTAAACTCGGCCATTCAGCAGCTGTGGCCGTTAGAAATATTTGCAAGGCATTTGGGGAAGGGGTGTTAATAAACGGACCATTCGACGTTGGTTTGCTAAGTTTTCAGCTGGGGATACCTACTTGGAAATCTTGCCCCGAGGAAGACCTCCGTCCGTAATAGACAACGATGTCCTCAAACATAAAGTAGAAGGAAACCCCTACCAAACAGTTAAAGGACTCTCAGCACAACTAAATGCAAGTGCATCGACCGTTTCCAGGCATTTAAAGTGTATTGGGAAAGTAAAAAAGGTCGATACATGGGTACCTCATGATCTCACTGAGCGGCAGCAAGACCCCATGTTTCAAAACATACCGAGCAAAAATTGAAAGAACTGGGCTCTCCAACAGATTACTACCTGTTCAGGAATTGAGACAACTTCGTGGAAGGAAAACTTTTTGAAAATGATGATCAAGTGAAAAGTGCGTTTTCAGATTTTGTTTCACTTCAAAGCTCAGAGTTTTACAGTTCGGGGATAAAAAAGTTGGTGTCACGTTGGGAAAAATGTGTAGAAAAAGAAGGTAAATACTTCGAATAAAATTATCTTGTTTTCGTATCGTATTTTTAATAAAAATCCTTTACATATATTTAATATATTTAAATATTATAAATATATATTATATATATTTAAATATATTTAAAAATTCTCAAATTGATTTTAACAACGGAAGTAGGTGAAAGTCGTGTGTTGTGCGCACCAGATTTTTTTTAATATCTTAATACGTGAATGCTGAAGCTTTTTGCAGTTTTCAAACTGAAATACAAAGTTCCTTGCACATGTTTTACAGGTTTTTGGCTGATATTAAAGCTGTATCATTCCGAAGGGTTTAGACAATATTGGCCTATAAATAAGCAGAGACGTCGGAAGAGCAGGAACAGGGAAGAAGCATCGAGAGGAGTGACGAACTGACAGCCTCCTAAGTGCCGGATTCTATTGAGTTAGCTCTTTAGTGTCAGTCAATATGTCACCGCTCTCAGGTCCCGCTTCTTATCGAAGGATCCCTTCTTCAGGTAGTAGCGAATAGTGCAACAGTCAATATCCTAAGTTTTGTAAAAATATTTACTTGCAGGGTTTTGTTGTTTCCGTCAAGAGGAGCTGTCGTTATGAGTCTTAAAATGTTTTATAAAAATTATTGCAGTTTTTTTATGTGAGTCTTGGGAGAAAGCACCGTTCGTAAGTGGTTGGCTCGGTCCTGAACAGAAAATTTTTGACTTGGAAGACGCAAAGCGCTCGGGTCGTTTCTACGAAAACATTTTTTTTTTTTGTTTTGTTTTTAATTTCGTAGGCGTAAACTTGGGTCATTTTCGCCTTAAATCACTATGATAAACGGATTAAATATTATAGTCTATTGTATAAGTCTGTCTGTCGTAGGAAGTCAAAAGGTTTTGCAGTTGTTTTGTAGAATGGTCGGTAAGTCAGTGTCAATATGTGCTCTGTGAGTATCATAAGCCCTAAACTCCCTCAAAACACAGTAACAAAAGTTTCACAGTAATCGGGCAACCGCATGTTGGGCAGTCCGTAGGAGGTTCTCGTGCCATGAGATGTCCGTGAGTTAGTCGGGTGTGTCCAATGCGCAGGCGCGCCAGGATAACCTCTTCCCTTCGCTTTTGTGGTAGGGACGAATGCCAATTGGAGATGTCCCTTCCTATTTCCCTTAACTTGTTGTCTACAGTGTCGAGCCAAATCTGTCCCTACTAATACCTAATCGGCTGCTTGATGACAGAGACTGCCATCTGTTATTGCTTTTTTGGCTGTACGATCTGCGAGTTCATTGCCAACTATACCGCAGTGGCTCGGTACCCAGACGAAGAAAACTAAATTATTAGAAACTTATATAGACTGCAATGATAAAAGAATATTTTGAATAAGAGAGTTTGTGGAGAAAGGCTGTCTCAAGCTGAGCAGGGCCGATAAGGAGTCTGTGCAAACAATCCTGGCTGTTTTAGTAGGGTGAATAACACTTAAACTTTTATAAATTCCAAATAGTTCTGTGGTATAGTTGCTACAGAGTGGAGAAAGGCAAAATAGATGTCTGCCCTCAAACACGACCGATGCTCCCACACCTAAGGGACTCCTAGAGCCATCGCATATATATGTAATAAGCAACTCCGAGTCTATTTTGAAGATTTTGAAATTCCTGCTTATATGTGTATGGAAATGTATTTTGTTTTAGTAATTTGCTAAGTTTTCAGCTGGGGATACCGACTTGGAAAACTTGCCCCGAGGAAGACCTCCGTCCGTAATAGACAACGATGTCCTCAAACATACAGTAGAAAGAAACCCCTACCAAACAGTTAAAGGACCCTCAGCACAACTGAATGCAAGTGCATCTACAGCGGCAGCAAGACCCCATGTTTAAAAAAAAAACCGCACAAAAATTGAAAGAATTGGGCTACGAAGTTCTTCCGCACCAACCTTATTTTCCCGACTTGTATCCAACAGATTACCATCTGTTCAGGAATTGAGACAACTTCGTCAAAGGAAAACTTTTTTAAAATGATGATCAAGTGAAAATTGAGTTTTCAGATTTCGTTTCACTTCAAAGCTCAGAGTTTTTCAGTTCGAGGATAAAAAAAGTGGTGTCACGTTGGAAAAAAATGTGTAGAAAAAGAAGGTAAATACTTCGAATAAAATTATCTTGTTTTCATATCGTATTTTTAATAAATAACCTTTACCTTGAAAACGGACATTTCATGTGACACAACCCAATACTGTGGAATTCAAAGCAGAGTATTGATACGTCATAATGGCACCAATGTTATTTTCCTGTGCAATATGATCAATAACTTTGATGAAGTCTCCAGCACACTAACCTGTCGTGTTAGAAATCCATGCTTAACGACTAAAATGGTGAACCAAAATGTGCATAAATTTCTTTGGCGATCGATTTCTTCCAAATCCACCAACCGAATAACTGCTATTATTTCGTATGGCTCATGAGCAGGACCTAGTTTTGACATCAAACCAATGGGTCTACTACAGCGAACTTTATTTGCTACACAAACGCCACAATCCCAGCCGGCGTATTTGCTTTTTGGGAGTACATTCTCCATTTGTCCAGTGGGCATGGCTAATAAGGTAATCTTGCCAAAGATTGAGAAGAAGCATTTACAATTCTATGAAGAGTTTTAAGAAAAATAAAGCTAGAGTGGACAAAAACAGAAAATTATTAATATATTTATTTATTCGCATATATTACAGTTTTTCGCTATGGACAGTAATAATATTGCTACATCATAACATTCATACAATATTTACAATAGGGGTACTCACTACGTTTGCTATAGCATGCTATTTGTGTTATTTTGCTAAACCCGTCGAGTTTCTACAGCTTTTTACTGTAGAAAATTGATGGGTTTAGATCTAATAATAATAAACAAAAGAAAAGTCAAATTACATAAAATGGAACTAAAATTAATAAAGGTATATAATAACAAAATTTATAAATTAAATAAATACTAGGTTAACAAATAAATGAACAAAACATGAACACACTCATACTTATATACAATATTTACAACTTGTTGGGGAACCACCGTCGGAGTCCGCCTCCCCCCCCCCACTTGTGGAGGGCAAGCAGAATCCGGGGGATCCCAGCGCCTCCCTCTCAGCCGCATCACTGGTCAGAGCCAGCGGAAGCTGAGTAAGGGCGCCATAGCCACAAACACACCGCACATGAGAGGAGAATCTGACCAGTGTCAGAACTCCAGAAAAGATATTTACAATATGTCTCGGGGCCACTGCCGTTTCAACCTTCTAGTAGGGTTGTATGGATGAGTGGAGCTGGATAGGGATTCTGCTAGAGGATTAGGATGATGAATGAGGTTCTGATGGAATTTGGAAAATTTGGAAGGAATCAAGTCTAAAATAAATGAAACATTGAGGTCGTGGAAAAATGGAAAATAACACACCAAGTAAAGATCTGGAAATTAAACGAGTGTTCCCCTTGTGGTTGCCGAATACACTAACTTCCGAACTAACAACGCTCCATCGAATTGAGAAAGTCGATACTCTGCTCCTGGAATCGCTCTTGTATAAGAAAGGAGAACAGACGGACAGAGGTTGCCCAACCGGCCAAACCGAGTTATTTATACTCGACCAGTTATCGTGTCCCTATTCTATTGTATAGCCCTGCCAAGTTGAAACGCTTTTGTAAATATTTACCTTTCTTCCACGTTCCTCATTATTGATTCGTTTGTTTGTTTATTTTTTTAACGTCACTTTATGCTACTACGGCTAATCGGACGATGCTACAGTGGGAGTCCTCAAATTTGGCTTTAACGAGTACCTGACATCGCGCAGGCTCGGGACCACGTTTTTACCTCCCGTCCGAAGGATGGCATAACTAAGGATCTTTTACCCTCATAAAAAAATCCTAGGATCACCTGCGTTTTTTAACCCGTGACCTTTGGGATAAAAGGCCTTTTATTATTATTTACTTGAGGTGTAAAAATCTAGTGCGACCACCACACACCATTAAATTACTCGATAGATTATGAAATAATGTTTTTATTGAAAACTAGCTGATATCCTGTATTAACTATAAATGTCATAAAAGATTTTGCTGGTCACTGTTGTTTTCTTCCGAATGTTTATATATTTAAAGTAAACAGTTACTAATCCTCTACCTTTGTATTATAAACATTAACTTCAAAATCAATACCCACTTTTTAGTATACCTCCAAATATGAACATGGAAACACGCGATTTTCCAGTAATATTTTTGTACGAGCTTAAACTCGGCCATTCAGCAGCTGAGGCCGCTAGAAATATTTGCAAGGCGTTTGGGAAAGGGAGTGTTAATGAACGGACCATTCGCCGTTGGTTTGCTAAGTTTTGAGCTGGGGATACCGACTTGGAAAACTTGCCCCGAGGAAGACCTCCGTCCGTAATAGACAACGATTTCCTCAGACATACATTGGAAGGAAACCCCTACCAAAAAGTTAAAGGACTCTCAGCACAACTAAATGCAAGTGCATCTACCGTTTCTACACATTTAAAGTGTATTGGGAAAGTGAAAAAGCTCGATACATGTGTACCTCATGATCTCACTAAGCGGCAGCAAGACCCCATGTTTCAAAACATACCGTGCAAAGTTGAAAGAACTGGGCTACAAATTTAAACTACACCCACCATATTCTCCCGACTTGTCTCCAACAGATTACCACCTGTTGAGGATTTTAGACAACTTTTTGAAAGGAAAACATTTTGAAAATGATGATCAAGTGAAAAGTGCGTTTTCAGATTTTGGGAAAAATGTGTAGAAAAAGAAGTTAAATACTTTGAATAAAATTATCTTATTTTCATATCGTATTTTTAATAAAAATCCTTTATCTTGAAAACGGACATTACATGTGACCCAACCCAATACTTTATCGGTAGTATCATACCCTCGTCAAATTTCTGTATTACATTTGGTAAAGGCCTTGGGACACTGCTCTTTCAAAGTTTGGGGTCTAAACATATGTCTATTTAAGAAACTATTTTGTTTAAAATTTCATGATAATGAGAACAATAAATCCTCGAAACCTCTCAAAAATAAAATTGTTTGTTTGTTTTGTTTTGTTTTAGGGCATAGAACATCTAGGTCATCAACGCCCGATGGTTTGTTATTATGATTGATTCTTCAAGGAGGTTATTTTTAATTCAAGTGAGATTAAGAATAAGAAGAAAAAATAAATAATTAAAATAAGTAAAGGATACAGATTAAAAAAAAATAAATAAAAATAAAATAATAACAGCAGAAATTAGACATTAATAGGATAATAAATTAAACAGATACATAATAAAGAGGGTATGTCTTCGATAGATGTGTTGGATAGTCAGAGGCTATTTAACAGTTTGACCCTTGCTAGAAACTTAATTACGGCATTTATTATGGTCTCATCGTCCCGCAGAGCCATTCTTATATTGGGCGGTATACCCAGCTGGTGTAATATTGTACGATAATAAGAGCATTCTTCAAATACGTGGCTGAATGATAAAATTGTGTTGCAGTGCGAGCATTTAGGAGGGGCTTCTCTCGTAATTAAATAACCATGAGTAAGTCGGCTATGTCCGATTCTGAGGCGGGTAATAGCAACTTCTTCTCGACGAGAGTTACGGATTGAGGTTTTCCAGGGGTTCACGTTTTTCTTAATCAGTTTAAGTTTACTGGATGGGCTTTCATCCCACATGGATTGCCACCTTCTTTTTACCGTTTCTGTTAAGGGGCGGGCCAGTTCGGGTGCGGTGAGGATCGCTGCACCCTACCAGGCAGAGTCAGCGCTTCCTTGGCAGCTTTGTCGGCTATCTCGTTCCCAATTATACCCACATGGCTGGGGCCCAGACGAAGAAAACTGTCTTACCTATTTCTTTCAGCATGAGAAGGTATTCGTGTATGCGATGGATGGTCGGATGTACAGAATGCATATTGTTTAATCCATGGAGTGCGCTTAGTGAGTCGGTGATAATTGTTATGTAGTCCATCGTGACGTTTGTCATACAAAAATAGAGAGCGGAGGCAATGGCATTCAGTTCGGAGGTGTAAACATTGCAGAGCTGGTGCAGTTTTCTCTTATGTGTCGAGTTCGGTGTAACGAAGGCACAAGCCGTTGAGCTATCTGACTTCGAGCCATCTGTATATATTGTAAAATGATTTGGTAGGGTTTGAAGTAGGTTCTCGAAATGTTCTTAATATTTCGAGGGCGTTGTACTTTGTTTATGGAATTTGGATAGGTGGAGGTACAGTTTCGGAGAGTGGTAGGTCCAAGGAGGCGTGTTTATTTCTGTATTTTGGACTGCTATAGATTTTAGTTCACTGACTATTGAACTGTATCTTTCTGCGATGGGCAATGTTGCGTTTTCGCTTTCTTGGAATTTTCTTGAAAATTTTGATTTGAAAATATACGGATAGGTTGGGTGTGAAGGTTGAAGATATAAGCGAGATAGATAATTCACTGCCAGTTTTTGACGCCGGAAAATCAATGGTGGTATTCCGGATTCAGCACATAAACTTAATATAGGGCTTGTTCTGAAGGCACCTGTAGCAATACGGATACCGGTATTATGAAGCGTATCGAGCTTAGACAGAGTTCGGAAACGCGCTGATCCATAAACGAAACATCCGTATTCCAGTTTTGTACTGATCAGATTCTTATAAATGTGTAGCATAGTAGACCTATCTGATCCCCACGAGGTTCCGCTAAGGACCTTTAGAATTTTAAGTTTAGCTGAGCATTTCTCTTTAAGGGCGTTTATGTGAAGTTCCCAGGATAAACGTTTGTCGAAGATCAGTCCTAAAAATCTACAGTGGTCGACATATGGTAGTGGAGTCTCTCCAAGTGTAAGTTCTGGCGAAGGTGGAGTTCGCTTTTTTCTGCTAAAGTGCATACATTTAGTTTTTTCGGATGAGAAATCTAGGCCTGATTGCTGTGACCAAACATAAAATCGATTAAGGGATTCTTGTAGTATTGCTTTTATTAAATCGACGTTGTGTGAGCGACACATGATAGCTAGGTCGTCCACGTAGAGCATCACTTTTACTCCTCTAGGCATATTTCTTCCTAAGTCATTTATAGCCAGTGCAAAGAGTGTTGTACTGATGACGCATCCTTGGGGTACCCCAATTATTTGTTCGAATTCACGAGACATAGTGTTTCCTATTCGGACCTTAGTCATTGGCTTTGTAAAAAAATTTTTGGTAAACGTTAGAAGGTTACCGGTGAACCCCAGCGAAGTCAATTTATGTATTACATTTGTTCTGTTTGTGCGGTCAAATGCTTTAAGCATATCGAAGAAGATTACCACTGATTGCTGTTTTTCGATGAAGGTGTATTGCAGTTCCGCTTCGAGTTGAGATAGGTGATCCATAGTAGATCTGCCTTTGCGAAAGCCGCATTGGAAATTTTGGAGAACATCATTTTTTTCGAGCAGCCATTTAAGACGTTTGTTAACCATTCGCTCCATTATTTTACACAGGCAACTAGTCAGGAATATGGGGCGGTAATTAGACGCTTGGCGCTTGTCTTTACCTGTTTTAAGAATAGGTACTATTTCGGATTGTCTCCATATGCTTGGAAATTCGCCTGTTGTCCACACATGGTTAAAGAAACACAGCAACCAGTCTAGACAGTTTTCTGGAAGGTGTTGAATCATTGCATAATGTATATCATCCGGGCCTGGAGAAGATCCCTTGAGGTTACGAAGGGTAATTTCAAGTTCCCATGCAGTAAATGGGCGATTATATGGTATATCGGAAACTTCGGAGTGGTGATATGATGTTTCAACTTCAAAATTCGTTTCCTCCGTAAAATTAGGGTGAACAGAGGGTGGGCTAAAAATTTCCGAGTAGTGATCAGCGAAAGTTTGGGCGACTATTTCGGGATCGTCTGTTAATTTTCCCTCGGGAACGAGGGTGTAATGGGTAAATGAGCATCTGTTATGAATTTTGCGAATTTTATTCCAGACGACATTAGTTGGTGTCGAGGAGTTTATTGTTTCAACGAATTTCTTCAAAGATTCCGACTTTCTCATGTTTATAATTCGTCTACAGATTGATCGTGGTTTCTTATATTCAATGAGGTTCGGCTGGGTGCTATTTTTTTGAAAGTTACGGTAGGCCTTTCTTCGATTTTGGATGGCTTTCTTGCACTGTTCATTGAACCAGGGAACGGTCGGTCTTTTAGTGGTTGGTTTTGTTTTGGGAATGGCTGATTTTGCTGCCTGCAGCACTGCATTCATAATTAGTTGACAGCCAGCTTCGACACTTATTTCAGATGGGAGTACTGCTGGGGGTGTAACGATGGATGTAAAGAGGGCCCAATCTGCTTGTTCTATTAACCATCTAGGTCTCTTAGGTCTGTTGTCCTTAACATTCCGAAAGTTTATGCGAATTGGGAAATGGTCGCTACCATACAAGTCGGGCAGTACGGTCCAGTCTAGGAGATTGTACAGTGTAGTACTGCAGATGGAGAGATCCAATGCGGAGTAAGTACCGTAGGAGGAACTTAGATATGTAGGCTCACCTGTATTTAAAATAAGAGCATCGGATAGGTCTATGAAGTTTTCTACGATTCTTCCTCTTGTATTTAGATCTATAGAGCCCCACATGGGACTATGACCGTTCAAATCTCCGACGAAAAGAACTGGTTGGGGTAATTGATGATATACTTTCAAGAGATCTTCGGTTTTTATTAAGGCATCTTGCGGTAGATATATATTACAAACAGAAAACGTGACGCAGAAGATGTATAGAAACGGCTACAACTTGTAGGGACGAATCGAGGTCTAGTTGTCGAGAGTAGACAGCTTTATTGACGGTGATGAGGACCCCTTTACAGGCGTGGTCATCGTTCGGGCTTTCGGTCCTGTAGATATCAAAATCTTTCAAGCTGAAAATGTCGGTCGTTTTAAGATGGCTTTCTTGAATACAGATACATGTTGGATTTTATTCTCCGATTAATATCTTTAGGTCATTAAAATGAGTTTTTACACCATTGCAGTTCCATTGTATAAGAGTCATTTAGTAATAAAAAAAAAAAAATAAAAAAAAATATCAATATTCAAAGAAGGCGTTTATCAATATTAGCTATTATTAGATTTGTGATGGCCTGATGTGTGTGAGGGAGTGAGGTTATAACACACAGCTGGTGGGAGCAAAGAGGTTATGTGAAATGGATTTGTCACTGCCTCAAACATGTTTATATTTTAGTTTTCTTTATATTTAATTGAAGGTCATTTTTATTTATTATTTTATTTTCTGTGTTTTATGATAGTAGTAAGATTATTTTATTTTACAGTGGCAAATCCATTGCAACCTCTCACCAGCTGTGGGTTGGCGCTATCTCGATTTGTGTGTGCTCCTCATAGTGTGTTCTCCTTTTGTATTATAGTATTCTATGCTTTATTTAACTGTTTTTATCATTACGAACAATAAAAGAACCATTCGTACTAATAGTGCCAGGCTGTAGTTATTTCGCCCTCACCTCCTTTAAAGTGGTGACCCCGACGGTGAGTTTTAAACTATTATTTTTTCTTCTCTTTCTCCTTTTTTTTTATTTTTCTGGCAATATCATTACAATGCCATTTGATTTATTCACGCTGGACATGGAGGACAAGAAAGTGGAGGTGGAGTCAGCATCGGCCCCCAATGCGCTGGCGAGATTGCCAACTTTTTATAGAGAAGAGCCAGATCTGTGGTTCATTCAAGCTGAGGCGGTATTCAGCTCATGTAAGATCAGTAATAGTAAGAGCAAATTTCAGCTGATTATCGCCCAGCTTGATTTTCAGACTCTTCGACAAGTCGCAGATCTGGCTCGTAATCCGCCTGTTAATGAGCCCTATGAAAGGTTAAAAGAGCGGCTACTTTCCAGCTTCGGGCAGTCAGATAGCTGGAAGATGAAAAAACTCCTGGAAGAGCAGAAATTGGGCGATCAGAGGCCTTTCCAATTTCTGCGAGAGATGCAGCAGCTGGCAGGAGAGAAGGTCCCGGAGGACATGCTTAGTACTCTGTGGCTCCGGGGGTTACCTGAGGGAATGCAGGCGGCTTTGGCTGCTACCGATCATACTGATCTGACCAAGTTGGCCCGCATCGCAGATAAAATAGCGGAGATTCAGCAACCCCCAGGTAATCCGATTATGGCTTATCAGCCGGAGCCAACTCCGGGGCCTTCAAGAAGAGATGGAGGAGACATAGGAGCTGCCATCGAGCGCCTGACTGCCGAAGTAGCCGCTCTAAAAGCGCAAATGGGGGCCAGGACAAGTCGGCGGGACAGCGGATCGTCTAGTCGGAATCGCAGGGGCTCTAGAAGCAAGAGTAGACGGCGTCTCTGTTTTTACCACGAACGCTTCAGAGATAAGGCGACCAGATGCCGTCAGCCCTGAGACTGGAAACCGGCTAGGGCTTTAAACTAGTCATAGCGGCGAACAAGGCGGGTCCCGTCGCTATGGCTAACAACCGTCGACTCTTCGTCTCTGACAGAAAGTCCGGGGTCAGATATCTGGTGGATACCGGAGCCACCCTATCTGTCTACCCGGTGACGAACAGGACGAAGGCCACCGAGGAGTTCACGTTGTATGCTGCCAATGGGACGCCCATTCCAACGTATGGCACCATTGTCCAGAACCTTGATCTGGGGCTCCGGCGGAAAATGTCGTGGCGATTTATCGTTGCCAAGGTTAGCCATCCCATCATCGGCGCGGATTTACTTTTTCACTACAACATGATGGTAGATCTCGCCGGGTGCCAGCTGGTGGACCAGAGGACGGGGCTGACATCTAGAGGTAAATTGGCGAAGGTACCGGTGCCCACCATCTGCTCAGTACCAGCAGGAGAATGGTACTCCGCCCTGCTGCGCCGGTACCCTGCTGTGACTCAGCCTTCGTCCTTTATGACAGAACCGAAGCACGATGTCGTCCATCACATTGAGACCAGGGGAGCCCCAGTCACCGCGAGAGCCCGCCGCCTGCCACCGGGAAGATACAACACCGCCAAGAAGGAGTTTATGCAGATGATGGATGAAGGGATCTGCAGACCGTCGAATAGTCCTTGGGCCAGTCCGCTGCACATCGTCGAGAAGAAGGATGGAAGTATCCGGCCCTGCGGCGACTACAGGCAGCTCAACGCTAAGACGGTCCCGGACAGATACGCTGTGCCCAACTTGGCGGATTTCAACGTTAATATGCACGGTAAGAAGATCTTCACCACATTGGACCTTAACCGTGCATATTACCAGATTCCGGTGGCAGAAGAGGATATTCCGAAGACCGCCGTCATCACACCTTTCGGCCTCTTCGAGTTCCTCCGTATGTGCTTTGGTCTCAGGAATGCATCGCAAACCTTCCAACGGTTCCTGGACCGTGTGCTTCGAGGGTTGGACTTTGCCTGGTGGTTCCTCGACGATATTATCATCGGCTCAAGAGATGAAGAGGAGCACAAAGCACATATGGAGGAAGTGCTACGGCGGCTGCAGGATCACGGCCTCACGGTGAACCTGACGAAGTGTGTCTTCGCTCGTCAGGAGGTCGAGTTTCTGGGACATAGAGTGAACTCCTCCGGCATCAGCGCCCAGTCAGCGAAGGTGGAGGCCATAGTTTCCTATCCTAGGCCTGCTACTATCAAGGACCTGCGGCGTTTTCTGGGTATGTTTAACTTTTATCGCCGTTGCATACCCAGAGCGGCGGAAATGCAAGCTCCGCTCAACAGGTTCCTTGCTGGAGCGAAGAAGAATGACAAGAGGCCAGTCGAATGGAACAACAATGCCGTAGAAGCGTTCGAGCGCTGCAAGACTGCCATCAAGAACTCCGCGGTACTGGGACATCCTAAGGCTGACGCTGAGCTTGTCCTGGTATGTGATGCCTCCAGCACAGCTATGGGAGCAGTCTTGCAGCAGAAGGATGGCGACGTTTGGCGGCCTCTTGGATTTTTCTCCAAGGCCCTCGCTCCAGCGCAACAGAAGTACGCCACGTACGACAGGGAACTATTGGCCATCCACCGCGCCATTAAGCACTTTCGCCATTACCTTGAGGGGAGACATTTTGCTGTCTGGCTTTTTATCATTTTTGTCTGGCTTTTTATCATTTTGGAGACAAACCGCTTGAACAAGCGTTCTATCAGAAGCCAGAGACAGCGACGCCCATGCGGATTCGGTTGGTGAACTTTATCAGCCAGTTCACAACCGACATCCGCCACGTACCCGGGGAAGACAACGCAGTTGCCGACGCGCTCTCGAGGGTTGAGGACATCGACTGTACCGAGGACTATGAGCGCCTTGCGTCCGAGCAGCAGAAGGATCCATCGGTTTCTGAGCTTCAGAAGAACAGCCGTCTTCAGCTTCGCTGGATCCAGCCTCCCGGTACAGCCTCGTCTGTCCTCTGCGAAACCTCTACGCCTCAAGCGCGACCATACGTTCCTGAGTCCATGCGAGAAGAGATCTTCCACCGCCTGCATGGGTTCAGTCACCCCGGGATACGGACCTCGAGGCGGCTGGTCACGCAGCGTTTCTTTTGGCCAGGCATGAACGCCGACGTCTCGAGGTGGGCACGCTGCTGCATTCTCTGCCAGCGATCGAAAGTTGTCCGTCACACAGTGACTCCTCCAGGTACCTTTGCACCCAGCGGAAGGATGGAGCATATCCACGTGGACATCGTTGGGCCTCTGCCACTCTCCAACGGCATGCGTTATTGCCTCACGATGATAGATCGATTCACGCGTTGGCCTGAGGCGTGCCCGCTAGAGGAAATTACAAGCACCAAGGTAGCAGAAGCAATAGTGGGCACGTGGATTTCCCGTTATGGTACGCCTGCAAGGATTACTACCGACCAAGGGCGCCAGTTTGAGTCAGACCTCTTTATTAGCCTCACTCGCGTCCTTGGTATCCAGAGGAGCAGGACTACGGCGTACCATCCTCAGTCCAACGGGTGCGTGGAGCGGTGGCATAGGTCCCTCAAGGCATCCCTAAGAGCAACGTTGGGAAATATGGGGTGGACAAAGGTGCTACCCACCGTCCTATTGGGTCTTCGGTCGGCGGTGAGAGAAGATGTTGGTGCCAGCGCTGCGGAAATGGTCTTCGGCCAACCACTTCGCCTCCCTGGAGAATTTTTTGAACCCTCTGAACGGCGGGAGGACGCGGAGGCGACATTGAAGACGCTGAGGGAGGCGATGAAGACGCTCCGTCCAGCTCCGCACCGCAGCAGTACGGCTCGCACCTTTGTTCACCGCGACCTCAAGGACTGCACCCACGTTTTCCTTAGGGATGACACCGTCCGACGCCCGCTGACGCCGCCTTACACCGGCCCTTATCAGGTTCTCTCGAGGGAGGAGAAGACATTCAAGCTGCTGTTACCGACGGGACCGAAGACCGTCTCCATGGATCGCCTGAAGGTAGCACATCTTCTCCCGGGACCGGCAGAGGACAGCGGCAACAGGGATCTGCCTACTCCATCGCCCTCTGGTGTGGCCAGCGGCAAGTGCGATCACCCCACTCCTTCTCCCACATCAGTGGACTCCGGACCTTCAAATGACCTCGACTCAGAACAGCAGGATGCTCCACCGCCTTATCGCACCCGGTCTGGTCGGGTGGTAAAGCCAAAGGTTCGTTTCTGTGCCGATGTCATTGGGGGGAGGTGATGTGATGGCCTGATGTGTGTGAGGGAGTGAGGTTATAACACACAGCTGGTGGGAGCAAAGAGGTTATGTGAAATGGATTTGTCACTGCCTCAAACATGTTTATATTTTAGTTTTCTTTATATTAAATTGAAGGTCATTTTTATTTATTATTTTATTTTCTGTGTTTTATGATAGTAGTAAGATTATTTTATTTTACAGTGGCAAATCCATTGCAACCTCTCACCAGCTGTGGGTTGGCGCTATCTCGATTTGTGTGTGCTCCTCATAGTGTGTTCTCCTTTTGTATTATAGTATTCTATGCTTTATTTAACTGTTTTTATCATTACGAACAATAAAAGAACCATTCGTACTAATAGTGCCAGGCTGTAGTTATTTCGCCCTCACCTCCTTTAAAGATTCATTTTTCTTTTTGGTCTATCTGTTGCCTTTAACTTTAATAAAACCGTCCTCATCAGCAGACCGGCACCCATCGTCAAGGATGGGATCGCCTAAGGAGCTATCCGTAGATGTTCCAGCTTCGACGAGAGGACTAGAAATGAAGTTGCTCGAGGGAGGGGGGATAGTGGTGGGGATAGGTTGGGCAGAGGTGGAGGGGATGGGACAGGATGGGACTCAGGCGATGGCATGAGGCGGACCTGCCACGACGGAGGCGGTATTCTCTCTGGCTTAGTGGAGGAGCGGGAGTGGGGGGCGGAGGCGGCGGAGTGGGGAGCGGAGACGGTGGAGTAGGAAGCAGCGTGTTGATGTTATTGTTTACTGCGCTGCTTGTATTAATACCTACTGTTACATTATTATCGCTAGCATTAGGATTGGTATTTTCGTTATTATCTGTAGATATGACGTTATTATTTTTAATTTCTCCAAATAAAAATGGTATTTCGACTTGCGTGCCGATTTCTCTTTTACTAGATATATTTGTATTTTCTTTCGTGATATCCGCGAAAGATTTGAAAAAGGTTGTAGGAATACGTTGTTTATATATTTTTCTAGCGTCTATTAACGATATCTTATTATTTACCTGTATCGATTTAATTTCTTTTTGCATTTTAAATACTGGACAGGACCGGTCAAGTGCATGATGGGGTCCACTGCAGTTTATGCAGCTAGGGGCATTTTCGCACCTCGAATTTTCACCGTGTTTATTTTTGCCGCATTGTATGCAGATTGCTTGTTTCTTACACTGTGCCGTGGGGTGGTAAAAACCTAGGCAATTAAAACAACGTAAAGGGTTTGGTGTGTATGAAAATACGGGTACAGTTTCATATCCCACTTTAATAGTTTTAGGCGCTATTGGAGTTGGGAACGTAACTATATAGCTGTGAGTTGCTATTTCGATTCCGTTTTTTTTTATTTTGATTCTAACTATATCTTTTATCACGTTCGATAATTCCCTCTTAATTTCCTCTATGTCCAAGTATTGAAAATCATATACTTTTATAATTCCTTTGCTGTAGTTCAGCGTGTTATGTGGCGTTACTTCGACGGGAAATTGACCCCCAAAGTCTGTAATTTTTAAAAGGGTATTTGATTGTGTGCCTTTAAAAGTTTCCACGAGGAGAGAACCTTCTCGAAGTTTTTTAATGTTTTTAGCTTCCCCAATGATACCTGTAATAAATTTATTAATAAAGAATGGGGATACTTTTTTAAAATCTTCCTCATCTGTACGTTTAACTATGAGAAATGTGGGGGTTATATCAATTTTTTCTGTCAAAGAAATTTTGTTGGGAGGATTTTTTATTCTATTCCGAGGTATTTTTCTTTTAGCCAAGGGGCTGTTAGATTCGTCAGGGTCGTCCATTATGTAGGAAGCCCAACAACGAAGAAAACAAAAGGTAATAAAACAGATTTAAAAAAAAAAAATAATTAAACTAAATTAATTTTTAAAGCAAAGAGAAAAAGTGTATTAGAAGTCTTAAAATAGTAAAATCTTATTACGGAAGTCGTTATATTAAAATAACAGAGAATAAACACACAAACACAAAACAATAAATGAAGTACTAATAATTATGAACAAACTTAAAATTAAAAAGAAAAAAGCTACGACACTATTAAACTATACTAAAGTAATTAAACTATATAAAATTTTAAAGAAAAGAGAAACACAAAACAATGAATGAGATAAGAATTATAAAGGCAAAATAAAACTATTAAACTATATTAAAATAATTAAACTAAATTAATTTTTAAAGAAAAAAGAAAAATGTATTAGAAGTCCTAAACTAGTAATATCTTATCTGTTTGTAGAGATCACAAGGTATCTTCTTGCTTCAGCAAAAGATGGAATATACGAAAAAAAAAAAAAAAAAAAAAAAAAAAAAAAACTACAACACTATAAAACTATATTAAATTAATTAAACTATATAAACATTTAAGAAAAGAGAAACAAAATAATAAATGAAATAAGAATGAATATGAACAAACTGAAATTGATACAAAAAGAGCTATGACACCGAACCGAATTCCAAGAAGGATCTACACAAAATATAATTGTTAAAAAATAAAATTGTTTATTCATTGACTGAAACCTAAGAACAATAAAAACTAAATATATATATATATATATATATATATATATATATATATATATATAGATATATATATATATATATAAAATAACAAGCACAAAAATCCATAAAAGCTTAAGATGTTGGAAATGTATTCTTCGCTGAGGAATTTCTGGTTTAGACTAAGGCCCAAGATGGAAAAGGTAAAGGAGAGGGGAATTTCACGGGACCTGAACACCAAATTGCTGGAAAAAATATATCTTTCTACCCTCATGGGAATAACCTGTTACTTCAGCATCTGATTAAATAAAATATTATAGATATGTTATCATAAGTGAAATAACAATATCGCTCTAAGGTAATATCGCAAATTAATGGATAATCATATTATACCTTAAAAATTTTTATATACAGCAGTTTGTATATATGTATATTGTATTATTATTTTATAAATTTATTGTTTTGTATATATTGTGTGAATTTTGTACTTTATCACTATTATAAATGTCCTAAAAAGGACAGATTGTAATATTAATCAATACGAATTGTTTCTATTCCGTAAAAAAAAAAAAAAATATACAGCGGTAGATTTTATTATATTACACTTTCAC
>JAJSOM010000212.1:0-25435 GCA_023052935.1 Piezodorus guildinii
TGAATGAAAATAATTTTTATTACCCTTAAGAATCATGAGCAATGAACAAAAAATTCCAGTTTGTCTCACTTCATTGAGATACATAATTAGCTAAAAATCTTATGATTATCAAATAGAAAAAATTAAAATAAATAAAAATAAAAATAAACTTTATTAATTAAGTCAAGACAATTTAAGTTTTGCAGAAGATTGATCTTGATATTGAACTCTCAACAGTCAACTAATTATATTGTAGCAGCGGTGTCACATGACGCCGAAGCGGTTAAGTAAAGTTGGTTTGCTAATGTAATGCAGCATTGATTTTTATATAAATTTAATATCTCCAAATTTCCAATTATTGTCTTCAGTTTAATTATTCATTATTTTTCTTATTATTATTGTTCTAATTATAAATTTATTTTAGCAAACCAACTATTACCTTCCTCAGAATGATATAGTATTTTTGATAATTGTTATCAATTGATAGAAACATATGGTGGATTTTGGCGGTTGGAAAAAAAGAGATAAGGAGGTTATACTCGTATTAAAAAAAGTGTGTTTTGTATGAAACTGTGTACGTTATTAAATTATTAGCAACACGCTAAAGTGGTGACCCCGACGTGATTTTCTACATGCTGTAAGTAGCACTTGACTTTTTAACAATGTATTCAGAATTCGATCTACTTACATTAGATGACGAAAATGAGGGAAATAAAGGTCTGGTCCTTGCACCACAGCAGGTTGAAGCTACTTCGGCCGCAACTGTTAAAGCCCAGCTCCCTATCTTTTATAAGAACGATCCGGAGATTTTTTTCATTCAATGTGAGACAGTTTTTGCTCTCCACAATATAAAAGCTCCGCTAACACGTTTCAGATACGTGATTTCACAAATAGATCGAGATGCCGTGAGGGACGTGATAGATTTGGTTAGATCTCCACCTAATGAAAACGCCTACGAAGTTTTAAAGGAAAGACTAATGGCAAGTTTTGGCGAATCTGAGCATGTCCGAATCCGAAAATTATTAGAGAACCAGCGTCTGGGAGATCGAAACCATCGCATTTTTTGAGAGAGTTGCAGCGATTAGGGGGTAGCATGGTATCGGATGACCTACTCAAGTCGATTTGGCTGAGAGGGCTACCTGATAACATGCAGGTGGCACTAGCGACAACGGAGCAACGGGATCTCACGAAACTTAGTCATATAGCCGACCGTATTTCAGAGATTTATGATCCTGCAGTTTGTGAGGTAGCTGAGATGAGAACCTCCCGACCTACCGATACGAGTGGAAAGTTACTAGCAGCCATAGAAGAACTTACGAAACGAATAGCAGCTCTGGAAATGAGGAGAGAACAACATACCTTACCCGAAAGTTCTTCAACTGGACCTCGCAGTAGAAGTAATAGTAAAGATCGTCAACTCTGCTATTATCATGATAAATTCCGTGCCAAGGCTACTAAATGTCGATCACCCTGCGATTGGAAATCCTCTACTCCGACGAATAAGCATCAGGAAAACTAGATGTAGCGACGGCAGGGGCGGAACCCGTTGCTATGATCTCTCACCGCCGCCTATTCGTAATAGACCGTCAATCTCGAAGTCGATATTTGGTGGATACCGGAGCCACGTTATCTGTTTTACCAGCGAAGAAGGAGAAGAAGGCAAAATACAGCGACTTCGTCTTATATGCAGCCAACGGGACCGCGATTCCAACCTTCGGGGAACAACTCGTCTCTTTGGATTTAGGTCTGAGGCGAAAATTGACCTGGCGATTTATTTTAGCGGACGTAGGACAGCCTATAATAGGGGCAGACTTTCTGTACCATTACCAGATCATGGTCGATCTAGCGGGTCGTCAATTGGTTGATAAAATAACGGGCGTAACTTCAAAAGGAATGCCAGCAAATGTATCGGAACCTACCATTTACTCCGTTCCCAGCGGAGAATGGTATTTCGAACTGCTGCAAAAATACAGTGCCATCACGCGTCCCACAAATTATTTAAAGAAGCCTAGCCACTCAATCGTCCATCATATCGAAACTCGCGGCGCTCCGGTAACTGCGAAAGCGCGAAGGTTAGCCCCAGACCGCTATGCTGCTGCGAAACGCGAATTTGAGGAAATGATGAAGGAAGGCATTTGTCGACCATCAAATAGTTCTTGGGCGAGTCCACTGCATATCGTTCCGAAGAAAGATGGAGGAATTAGACCCTGTGGAGACTATCGGCGCTTAAATGAAAAGACTATCCCTGACCGTTACGCAGTTCCAAATATTGCCGATTGCAATATTAACCTGTTTGGAAAACATATATTCAGTAAGTTGGATCTGAACAGGGCCTATTACCAAATTCCTGTAGCCGACGAAGACATTGCTAAAACCGCAGTAATCACCCCTTTCGGACTCATCGAATTTCTGCGCATGAGCTTTGGACTTCGGAACGCTGCTCAGACGTTTCAGCGTTTCCTCGATGAAGTTCTCCGAGGACTTGATTTCGTATTTCCGTTTATCGACGATATCTGCATCGGATCTAGAGACCAAGAAGAGCACAAGGTACACCTTGAGGAAGTCTTTCGGCGATTAGAGAAGCATGGACTCACCATCAACTTGGCTAAGAGCGTGTTCGCCAAGGAAGAAATCGAATTTCTGGGTCATCGAGTGAACCGGCATGGCATAACTGTCCTTCCCGCTAAGGTAGAAGCCATCATGAATTACCCACGCCCATCGAACGTCAGTGAACTTCGACGATTTCTTGGGATGGTTAATTTCTACAGGAGATGCATACCTCACGCGGCGGAACTTCAGGGTCCTCTGAATAAATACATGTGCGGAGCAAAGAAAAAGGACAAGACACCTATCGTATGGAACGAGACGAGCATCAAGGCCTTCGAAAGTTGCAGAGAAGCTATTCTTAATGCTGCGATACTTGCTCATCCCAAGCCGAACTCTGAGTTGGTGTTGGCTTGTGATGCCTCTAGTATCGCCATGGGCGCAGTTCTCCAACAGAAGGATGAAGGAACTTGGAAACCTCTTGGATTTTTCTCCCGGAACTTCACCTCGGCGCAACGCAACTACACAACCTACGATAGGGAACTTCTCGCAATCGACCAGGCCATAAGACATTTCCTTCCATACATCGAGGGGCGACATTTCGTAATATGGACTGACCATAAACCGCTCACATACGCGTTTCAGCAGAAACCTGAAACTTCCACCCCGTTTCGTATCAGACACGTAAACTATATAAGTCAGTTTACCACCGACATCCGACACATTCCAGGAACTGAAAACGATGTTGCCGATGCTTTTTCCAGGGTGGAAGAGATCCATGGCCCTGATGGAATTGAGGCGATCGCGGAAGCTCAGGCTAACGATACGACCATTCAAGAGCTATTCAAGAATCCCAGCCTGAAACTTAAATGGATTGAGTTTCCTAACCATGCAAGACCTATCCTCTGCGAAATGTCGACGTCGAAAGCACGACCGTACCTGCCTGAGAGTACTCGTCATTCCGCATTTCGTCATCTTCACGGATTGAGTCATCCTGGGATTCGCGGTTCACGTAGACTAGTGAAACAGCGATATTTTTGGCCGAACCAGAACATAGATATTGGGAAGTGGTCTCGAGCCTGCATCGCCTGCCAGCGATCCAAGGTGCAACGCCATACAATAGCACCACCTGGAATGTTTCCATTAGTAGGTCGGTTTGAACATATCCACATGGATATTATAGGACCTCTTCCTTCTTCAGATGGTATGAGATATTGCTTGACCATAGTCGATAGATACACTAGATGGCCGGAAGCACAACCTATCGAAGATATCTCCGCAACCACCTGCGCTAAAGCTTTGTGTTTCTCGTGGATTTCACGCTTCGGAGTACCCGCTAGGATCACCACAGATCAAGGGCGACAGTTTGAGTCCAATCTGTTCCTCGAGTTATCCAAGGCTCTAGGATTCCAGCGTATAAGGACTACCTCATACCATCCCCAGGCGAATGGATGTGTCGAACGCTGGCATCGCACTCTGAAGACGGCCCTCACAGCACAACTGGATGGGAATCACTGGACGACCAAGCTGCCTATGGTACTTCTCGGCCTGCGCTCATCACTCCGTGATGACAATGCTACTAGTGCAGCCGAGATGACATACGGCCAACCCCTCCGGCTACCAGGCGAACTCATAGTACAGTCCAGGCAAACTCCGAGCACCGAGAATTTTGTACAAAACCTTAGAGAGCATATGGCACAGTTAAGGCCAGCGATACACAGGTCTTCGACAGCCAAGACATTTGTGCATCGAGACCTTCAAACCTGCCTCATGTTTTTATGAGGGATGACAAAGTAAATAAACCGTTGACACCCCCTTACACCGGTCCACACCAAGTTCTCAGCAGAAGTGAGAAGACCTTTTCCGTGCAGCTGCCTTCAGGACCACGAACAGTCACTATTGACAGACTGAAACCAGCGTATCTGTTGCAGGACGATGAAGGATCTGGTAGTAGCAACTCACAACCAAAAGCAACAACTGCTACCTCGGATGCACCAGCGTTAAATGACTCCGACTTAGAAGAACAGGAAGACCAAGCCCCTACGGAGCAACGGACCCGTCGTGGACGTATCCTGAAGCTTCCTCTGCGCTTCTGCGACGAAGTCATTGGAGGGAGATGATGTAGCAGCGGTGTCACATGACGCCGAAGCGGTTAAGTAAAGTTGGTTTGCTAATGTAATGCAGCATTGATTTTTATATAAATTTAATATCTCCAAATTTCCAATTATTGTCTTCAGTTTAATTATTCATTATTTTTCTTATTATTATTGTTCTAATTATAAATTTATTTTAGCAAACCAACTATTACCTTCCTCAGAATGATATAGTATTTTTGATAATTGTTATCAATTGATAGAAACATATGGTGGATTTTGGCGGTTGGAAAAAAAGAGATAAGGAGGTTATACTCGTATTAAAAAAAGTGTGTTTTGTATGAAACTGTGTACGTTATTAAATTATTAGCAACACGCTAAAATATCAACAATCAACAACAGTCAACTAATTATATCAACAATCAACAGTCAACTATTTATATCAACAATCAACAGTCAACTAATTATATCAACAATCAGCAATCAACAACAGTCAACTAATTATATCAACAATCAACAACAGTCAACTAATTATATCAACAATCAACAGTCAACTAATTATATCAACAATCAACAACAGTCAACTAATTATATCTATTTTTTTCATTCATTCATTCATGAAGTTTAGAATCTCAACCATCTTTTTTTCTCGAGAGATTTCCATTGTTACATCTTTACCTAGGGCTTCTATCTCATCTTTATAATCCTTGCTCTAGAATGGACGAGAATGTTCTTAAATAATTTATAACAAAAGTTTGTAATTTTATTGTTTCAGATAAACAGAAAAGAGATTCTGAGTCGTCCAGCGATGACAACTTTCATTACTCTGATAGTGACAGTGATGAAGATAAGGAGAGAGCACGGAAAAGGTTTTCCTCTGAAGAGGAAGAAGATTCTTCTGATGACGATTGGCGCGAGGACGATCTGCTACAAGAAAGCAGGCAAAGCATCATGGAAGAGATGAGGGACAAAGAAAACAATTGATGATCCTGAGATGGTCGCAGAAGATGAAAGAGCGGACAATAACATCAACTACTTTAGGCAGGATCAAAGAGGAACTGGCTGAATTGAGGGTCATGTACGAGGAGTTGAGGGTCTTATCATTGTAATCTATTTTAATGTTCATATAGTTTTATTTTATTATTGTTAGCTTTTAGGACTGTTTTTATTTTGTTAATTATGTTATTATTAAACCAATTAAATTATGTTTTTGGAAGATATTTTGATTTATATTAGAAGAGATATGTTTTGCCTTCAAACAACCTTATTATCCATAGTTAAGATTTATTAATGCTAACCTTTCATGGATTTCCCCAATCTTTAGGATATATTTAATATTTTATCTATGATGTCATATCAATGATCTATCATCTATATCGATGATTATAAATGAATATGTGTATATTAATCAATCACCATATTTATTATTTAAATAAATAAATGGAAATATTTACGATAAATGTGAAATTATATTATTGTATGACATCATATAATTATTGTATTAAACAATAATTTTTAGATTTAAATAAAATATTATAAAACTTATATCTTATAAGCTGCATCTCTACAACCCATGAAGTTTCAGGGCCAAGGACTGAGCTATCAAGTGATTAGGCCAAGATCACACTCAGCCGCCAAGTTATAATAATAATAAATTCTGAGACTAGCCCCTTTAGAATAATATTAAAATAAAATAAAAATAAAAACTTTAGTGTCTTGTAGTATAAGGACAAATGAAAAACAATAGAAATTACAAATAATAATAATAAAAATAAAGTAACAAGCAACCTCAAATAATAATATTAACATATTTAAATAATATTAACAATTTAACTAGATAATAAACAAAATAAGAGATATGTACATATATACAATTTTAATAAAAAAGAAATTTACAGATTTTTTTTTTCTGTTTCGATAATATACTAAAAATATAACATGTGCAAAATATAACATAACATAAAATATAATGAATAAATAAAGGTTTTATCTGTTTTATTACTAATTTTGATTGAAATTGGCAAACTAATTAGGATTCTTTGGAAATTGGAGTGGGAGGGGGGATTGAACAGACAAGATTTGAATATCGGAAGAGTTTTGGAGTCACGGATATAAGAAGGAATAGAGTTCCAAACAGATGAGGATCAAATTAATAAATATCTATCACAAAGCTGCTATTCTATGGGGTGTCATATACAGATCTGAAGGCTGTGAGCGAGTGTTGGAGGAGTGGACTGAGGGTTTGAAAAGAAACATATCTCAGAGGTACGACGGACGGGGGAGTTGAAGAACTTAGAAGAGGAAAGATGGCAGAAAGTACTCACATCAGTAAAAAGGATAAAGCCACTTCAATTTTCTGCAGAATCAGGTGACAGAAGTGTCTCTCGATATCCCAAAAATGAATTATTTTAGTTTTTCCTTGAGATCCCCAGAGACACACCCATACACAGTACAACAGTGGTCAAGTGGGGGAAAATTAAGGAATTGACCATAAGCGTACGGGTTTCAAATGGGAGAAGGTGACAAAGGTAATATAGGAATTTTAAGGTGGAAAATTTTCGGCGAGAGATTTCGGAGACATGATTTTTCCAGGACAATGTTTGATTGAGGGTGATTCCTAGATTTTTAATGGTTTGGTGGAACTTTATTGGATTATCATTGAGAAACAGTGTTGGACTGGAGCGAGGTTTTTAAGGAGAGGATTGGATCCTATTAGAACAGCCTTAGTTTTCTCTGCATTTATCTTTATATTGTTGTCTGGCTGCCCAACCAAGAACTTATTTGGTTCAGATCGACTGCATCTTGCAACATTTCGACTGCTAGTAATAGGTCAAAAGGAGGTAGAATAGGTAACGTTGGAAGTCATCATCATATATATGATATTTGGAGAGAGTGATGAATCCTGAGGAACGCCACAGGACAAAGGTAAAGTTCTGGAAGGAGGTTGGCCTGGGACTACCACGTACTGCGAACAATCTGAGAGGAAGAATTTAAACCAGCGCGGAGCACTATTGGATAAAGTGAGATTTGTGGTTTGGCAAGGAGGATATTATGGTCCACTGTATCAAATAATAATAATAATAATAATAACAGGCTTAGCGAACCCGAAGGTTCGATGCCGATACCACCAAATTCCGCCTACACAGACTCGTCCAATGCTCACCATTCAAGCCCAAGCTCCCGAGATCAGCCTTAACGCAATCCTCCCATCGACGCCTCGGCCTGCCTTTCGGACGCCTACCAGCCGGATCAGCAAATACCAACTTTCTCGGAATCCGCTCGTCATCGAGCCCAACAACTTTACTCGCCCATTTGAGTCTCCGCGATGCAATCAACTCAATTATATTAACAGGATGCAAGTTCCGCAATTCCGCGTTATGTAACCTTCTAAACTCTCCAGTGGCCCCATCTCTCTTTGGACCAAATATTTTACGCAATACCTTATTTTCGAAAACCTTAAGCCGTTGTTCATCCTTTAAAGTAAGCGGCCACGTTTCACATCCGTAAAGAACCGTTGGAAGAATAATAGTTTTATAAATTCTAATCTTTAAGTTTTTAGATAGAAGCCGCGAACTAAGTAACTTAGCAACTGAATAATAACACGCATTTCCCACCTTTAACCGGGACTTTATTTCTTCCTGGATTTCATTTTTTCTAGTTATAATTGAACCTAAATACTTGAATTTCTCTACGTGTTCAAAAGTATGACCTGATACATCAATATCACCAAGATCGACACCGTTTCTGCTACTAATCATATACTTCGTTTTATCGGTATTTAATTCGAGTCCTATTTCTTTACCGGTTTTTATTAACACACTTGTATTTAGTTGTATGGTTTCCGTGTCTTCACCTAGCAGTACCAGATCATCGGCATACCCTAAAACCGGAATCTTGTCACCCATATTTAAGCCCTTCTCGGTACACATCACCTTTTCTATGACATATTCTAAAGCTATACTAAATAACACAGGTGATAGGGAGTCACCCTGTTTCAAACCCGATCGCACCTCAAATCTCTCGGAGTAATTAAGACCGATTCTAACTTTATGGAATGTTTCTGACAAACACATCTCTACTAGGTTTACTAACTTTCTAGGTATTCCCTGTTCAATCATGATGTTATATAGCTTCTGACGATCTATTGAATCATAAGCCTTTTTAAAATCGATATAAAGTTGATGGACTACACCGTTGTATTCCAATTTTTTCTCTAATATTTGACGTAAGGAAAATATTTGGTCAATAGTCGAGCGATTCCGCCTAAAACCACATTGGTAATCTCCGATAATTTCCTCAGCGTATTCCGTGATTCGACTAGTTAGAATTGACGAGAATATTTTATAGCATACTGGAAGAAGAGAGATCCCCCGATAGTTGTTACAATCCGACCTCTGTCCTTTTTTGTGAATCGGAATAAGTATTGATTCTTTCCATTCTTCGGGCATTTTTTCAGTTTCCCAGATCTTTTTAACTAAAAAATGTATTTTGGAAACGCCCGCTTCTCCACACGCCTTGATTAATTCACTCGTGATATTATCATTTCCTGCGGCCTTATAACGTTTTAAATTTCCTATCGCCATTTCGACTTCCTCTTTTCTCGGTGCGTCTATCCATGGTTCAGCGCTCTGATATTCAGAGAGAGGAGATTGATTATTATTTTCCGTATTTAAGATGCCGTCAAAGTGTTGTTTAAATTTATTTAATATCTCAGAAGGATCCGCAATTATATTGTTATTTGCATCTTTAACCGCATTCAATAGAGGTTCAAATCTTTTACGCGATTTGTTTATACCTTTGTACATCTCTCTTACGTTATTTTCGTTTCTGTGTTTTTCTATTTCTATTATTTTGCCTTTAAGATACTCTCTTTTCTTATTTTTTAAGAGTTTTGAAGTTTCATTCTTTACTAACCGAAAATAAGCCACATTATTATCGCTTGGATTATTTAAGAAATTCAGTTTAGCGGTTTTTCTTTTTTCGCACATATTTTGACAATCCCTGTCGAACCAAGGTTTGTTCTTTTTATTTTCGATTTTTCCAAGACATAAATTACCGACCTCTTTAATATTATCCCTGATCCCTTCCCATAGTTTGTTTACATCTTTGTGTTCCTCGTCTGAAGATTCCAAAGCTTCGAACCGATTTTTTACTTCTATCGCGAATTGTTTTCTGATTTCGAGGTTGTTCAATTTAACTAAATCAAAATTCTCGGGACGAATATAGTTCGGTGTTCCCTTTTTTGTATTTAGTTTTTGTCGAAGTTTCGCGATTACTAATTCATGATCAGAACCGCATTCTGCACCCCGATACGATCTCACGTTAATTATGCTACTTTGCCATCTGTTCTGTATTAAAACATGATCGATTTGATTCCGTGTTTGTCCATCCGGCGATGTCCACGTATACTTATGAATATCCTTATGTTTAAATGTAGTACTTTTGATTACTAGGTTTTTCGAAATGGCAAAGTTTATTAGTCGGGTCCCATTATCATTACTATATTCGTGCAAACTTTCTTTACCGATTGTAGGACGATATACTTCTTCCCTTCCAACCTTTGCGTTCGCGTCGCCTAGTATTATTTTAATGTAATTTCGCGGTAACTTATCGTAAACCGACTCTAGTTTATCATAAAATTCGCATTTTACTTCATCATCACTGTCTTCGGTGGGAGAATGAATGTTTATAAACGCGATTTTAAACCAACGCCCTTGAAATATAGCAACCGATATTCTTTCACTAAAGAACTGTACGTCCCGTAATGCGGAAAGAAATCTATTCCTAATCAGAAACCCGGTACCTAGACAATAATTAACGCTCCCTCCGTACCAAATAGTATACTTTCCTTCTGTTAACGAACCCTCCCCTGGCCAGCGAACCTCTTGTAATGCAACGATATCTAAATGGTACCCCTTAACTTCATTCGCGACCGACTTTAACCCACCTGCCGTATTTAAACTTCTAACGTTCCACGTCCCTATTGTTAGATCTCTAATTTTCATCTTGCGCCATGATTCCCCTGAAGCAGTCCCCACCCGGAGACCCGAACGGGGGACTAGTTTACCTCCGGATAATGAGCGTTTTACCTCAGAGAAATCCATGACTTTTGGTGATATTTTGTGAACTAAAATATGTGAGTAGGGCGTTCGAACCTACGTCACACCCTCCAGCAAGCCTGGGGGGCCGCTCTCATTGTTGGTCAGCGAGTCCATCGGACTTAGCCGGGAGGAGCTTCCGAGGAAATTCCACCGACCATCCCCACATCCGCCACCCGTGGGACGCTCCCCATACGCGGTAATGAGATCCGCGCGAGGACTGTATCAAATGCTTTAGAGAAATCTAGGAGAATGAGGGTAGTTAGTCTTTGGTGTTCAATGGCAGATAGGAAGTAATGGGTTATTTTTAGGAGGGCGGATTGAGTGACCAGGTTGGAAGCTGGATTGGAGAGGATTAATTAATGGATTATAGAAGCTGGGTCTACCCCAAGAGGGTCTACCCCAGGAGAGTCTGCCCCAGGAGGGTCTGCCCCAGGAGGGTATCCAAAACTTAGGGTTGTCTGCCGGCTGAATTAACAGGATAAATAATATTCAGTCACAGCCAGAATTTGAAGCCAGTAATCCGAGAAGAGTAGACTAGTGCTCTATCAGCTAGGCGCATGCCACTCCCTATCGTATTGGTTCTTATATTGTTTTTCTTATTGTTCTGAAGAAGTCCCACGAAGCATCAGTGCTGCTAGGTGGTACTATCACAGTGTATGGAAGCATTTGATATAAATAAATAAAATAACTTTATTTTATCAGAGTTATAAAATTCTTGATGAGCACACCTTTCGTCAACTCTTCCATCATGTATTCTCAAGGTACAACTAAAACTCCATTGCTCTGATATTTAGTTCATTTTCTGAAAGCAAGTTAATTTCATTCGTATGATAATATTTCGATGGTGTAAATTTGTTTACAATGTATCTTAGAGACTATGATGAAAGTTCACTATCGTACATATTTTTGGTTTAGTAAAAATTTTTAAACTTGGATAAGAGTAGCAAATTGATTAAAAGATATAACATTTTGTTGATGTAAATTTGTATGCAAAGTAGGTAAGAGACTATGATGATAGTTTACTATCATACAGACTTATGGCTTGTAGTCATTTTTAAACTTAGATGAGAGAAGGATATAAGTGAAGGAGAAAATATTGTTAAAATTCTTTGTTTCATATTCAGGGTTCTAGATCGGAGTTGATATTATCCAGAAAGTAGAATGGTTTCCAGCCTTCATCTCTACAAGGCCACGCCCTAATAACTCCTCACAAATTGGAGCTGAAACCTGAAACCTTTCTTTATAAGACTAAACATTTAGTAAACAAATATATCTAAATACGAATTTCGTAAAAAAATATTTTAGCGTCTCAGGTAACAACTACATATTCGCGACGCACAGTGGTTCCAAACGCACTGTTTCGGGACAAAAGTCTGCACTGGTCATTCTATTTCAGGTATATCAGCCATTTTAACGTCGTTTTGTTCCTTAGTAAATTCGCTTTCAGCGATACGATTGGCATATTTTTAGCTCATTATCATATCATGAAAATATGAAGGTTTTATCGATAATTTCAGAGAAATGTCTCAGTAATCTACATTGCCTACATTCAATCTTGTTTATAATCGTTATTAGATAAGTTTAAGTAACCTTTTGGTTTCATGTAACGACTCGTTGATTTTTTTTAAATTGTCAAAAAATGTCAAAAAAATTAATATTATTTTAAATATATTAATACATACAAAGCATGACGAAGTGCAAGTTGTTTTAAATAATTTAGTTTTGTTTCTAGTATTTACAGACAAAATTTTAAAACCGTAAATTAATTTCTGCGCTTTTGGTAGAGAAGAATGCATAGTTGTTTATAGACATTTCTTCAATGAAAAGACCAGAAAAAAAAATTACATATAAATTTATATTGATGCCTAACTTATTTTTATCAAATGACAAACCATAACGAAGTACTGCCCCAAAGAGGGATACGATTATAAATGTGTTTTTGTTACTTATTTTCCTTAAATGTAATATATAAAATTGACCTATTGTAATGTATGCAATTTAAATGATAAACTAGCATTTCAGATTAGATAGAATTTATAGAAAAATAAACAAAGAAAAATTCTGCTCGGAAACACAATACAATGTCGTTGACTGTAACTGGTGTGTAATGCCACGGATACAGAAGTGTCTATCTGTTTTCGGTTTCCAAAATTCTTTCTCTGTTACCAAATAATCTTAGTACCTTAATATTTACTTTATAAGTACCTGTAATTATTTTATAGTTTTAATCGAATTTAATCATGTATCAGTTTAAGCTTCGTTTTCATAATTATGATGACATAAACAGCCATCACAATTATGTTCATTATATAAATTAATATTCTTATATTTAAATCAATTCAGTTATTAGGAATTAATTTACTGTTCAATTAACGATTGCTAAATAATTAATAGTGTGTACAATAATTGCAGACATTTTTACAGCTCCTTCAAGGTACCGAAATTATTTTATATGCTAGTTTCACCAAGCGACATTTTATTGTTTTTTCGATCAGAATTTCTCTTTGTTTATTTTTATATAGATTCTATCTAATCTGAAATCATTTAAATTGTATACATTACAATAGGTCAATTTTATATATTAAATTTAAGAAAAATAAATAACAAAAATACCCTACAAAAACACATTTATAATCCCATAGTACTTCATTATGGTTTGTCATTTGAAAAAAAAAAAAAAGTTAGGCATCAATATAAATTTATATGTAATTTTTTTTTCTGGTCTTTTCATTGAAGAAATTTCTATAAACAACTATGCATTCTTCTCTACCAAAAGCGCAGAAATCAATTTACGGTTTTAAAATTTTGTCTGTAAATACTAGAAACAAAACTAAATTATTTAAAACAACTTGCACTTCGTCATGCTTTGTATGTATTAATATATTTAAAATAATATTAATTTTTTTGACATTTTTTGAAAATTTAAAAAAAATCAACTCGTTACATGAAACCAAAAGGTTACTTTAACTTATCTAATAACGATTATAAACAAGATTGAATGTAGGCAATGTAGATATATTTGAGAATAATTAGTTACTGAGACATTTCTCTGAAATTATCGATAAAACCTTCATATTTTCATTATATGATAATGAGCTAAAAATATGCCAATCATATCGCTGAAAGCGAATTTACTAAGGAACAAAACGACGTTAAAATGGCTGATATACCTGAAATAGAATGACCAGTGCAGACTTTTGTCCCGAAAAAGTGCGTTTGGAACCACTGTGCGACGCTATCATATTCCAGTTAATACATAGTAGGTGAAGTAAATAGAGATCAGCCAATTATTATAAATTACAACCAGACTAAATTTAAAACTATTCTGATAAATATAAGTCGAAACAAAATATTATTAAATGTAATTAAAAAATAGAACGACTTCTCACTAAATGTTAGAATTTTCTGAAGAATATTAAACAAATAAAGGATTCTCTTTTAGATTTAAAGGTTTAATATAGTTCTATTTTGTAATTACACTTAACAATATTTTGTTTTCAAAATATTTCTGTTAGGAATAGTATTAAATTTAGTTGTGGTTGCAATTGTAATAGCTATTAATTATTAAGATTTATATTCACTTGATTTATTGTGCATTCACAGCTTATCTTCGGTAACATTCTTTGAAAAGCTAATATCATGTTTTGATAATTCTCTGTGTTTTCTTATATTCCGTTTTCAGTGTCAGGGCATTAATACGATAAGCACATTAATAAAATATAGTTTTTAAACTTATTTCTTGATTTTTATTATTTTTTTATTATTTATATAATTATTATTTTTATTATTCGGGCATGGCGCCCTTTTAGAAATAAGTGCAATAATAACAAAACGGCGGCGAAATTATTAGGTTACAACTGTTTAACAATATAAAGTTATATTATCGGCAATTAGCTAATATGGAAAGGAATAAATAATTCAAAGGAAAATGGTCTATACCAATTTCAAAACGGTATATCCCTGGTTATTTCTTGATCGATTTCAATCATTATTTTTTCGTTATATAGGAAATTTAATGCTCTATCGATTAGCACTAACAGCAACTGTTATTATTAAGTTATTTATTAATTCATTCGGGGGACAGGAATTTTTTTATACGTTGTTCATGCTCTACTCATCTTGAAACGTAATCCCTCAAAATTGGAGGAGGGTGTAATTTTTTTTGGGGAGGGGGAGGAGGGAAAGGGGGAGGGCTCAAAAATACAAATACAAAGGTTTCTTATTGGAAAATAATTAAACAAAATGAACAAATTATTGCATTAAAGAACTTGGAAAATACAATAATAATATATAATACAATATTTTGATAAAATGTTTAATACATACATAATAATCTAAATGATTCTTAGAATATCTCTTCTTTCAAGATATTCTTTATTAGTTAGAACTAACATTTTACTTACTTATATTCTGATCTTAAGTTTTTCCGAAGTCCGAAATGAGATTACATCCAATAAATAGAAATGTTCTTTAAAAAACGTGTTTAAAAATTACATTTTTTTTGTTTTCAAGAAGCACTAAGTACACAGTTGATTTCATTGCAAAACATACCAAAATTTCTCCTTCCATAACGTAAGAATAAAACCATTAATATAGTAAAAAACAATTTTAGATTTTGATGTTTAAAATAAATTGTTTCAATAATAAGGTGATAAGTTTATTTTTTCTTTGCAGGAAAATTGTTTTATACAAATATATATATATATATACATTTGTATAAACAATACTAGGTTTTGATGGGAAAACAATAAACGGATTTAATAAGTCAAACGAAATAGTCAATATATGGGGAGATAAACATGGTTTATGTTGAGGAGCCCCAAATATTTGCCCAAAACAATAAATGACAAAAGGGTTTAGCAATCGGTAAAGAAGTGCTGTGAGGGATAGAGACTTTGTGCCAGCTATCTTTACCTACTGTCATATAACATCTCAAAGGTAATACATCTCAAAGGTAATAAAACATCTTAAAGCTAATAAAACATCTTACAATATAAATCCAATCCGGGAAATTTTGCAGGAGGCTCTAAAATCGCTCTTATTAATTTATAATCAAATTTCTTTATTTGAATATTTTCACATTAATAGCTAGCATTGTTTATTTAGTTAATTATTAACATTAATTTTATTTTTAATAACATTAGAGAGGTGTTTTAGTATGGTTTGGACGAAATTATATGTGTTATTATTGTAGTATCTTTTGAAAGTTATTGCATTTCTGAATAGCGTTTGTTTAAGGATTTGTGTATTATTTTGATAAAATCGGAAGGCACATTACGATAAAACTAAACCATCAGAATATAAATATGTCTAAATATAAATTTTGTAAAAATGTCTTTTAATATATTTTGGAAATAAAGCCTCAATAATTGATATATATGATTTTTTGAGTTTATTTCAGTTTATTATTTTCAATAACCAACCATTGAAATCGACCAAACAGCAATTACACATCCCACTTAAAATTGGAGGTTTCACTTTTCAAGATTCGTTCAATGGAAGTATGGAATAAAAAAATCTGTCTGCATCGAATATTACTAATAGAAAAATCCTATAATGTCATTAAATATTATTTTTTTTTAAAATATACTAACACTGAAAGATAAAGTTATATCAAAACAAACAAGTGTAATAAACACATCATGAAAAGATGTTTTTTTAATGTAGAAACTCGATTTTTAAAAATTAAACACTATTTATATTAAAAGGTAAAAATAAATAAATGAGGAAGTAATATAGAAAATTCTGTAATTGAATACTTATTATAATTGTTTGGTAAGTATGAGATATTCACTTTCACTTAGTAATCAATAATTTCACCTCACCTACACATACCCTAATTCTCACCGTGTATCGCCTGCCTTAATTGCTAACACATCAAGTAGATATATTTTAGTTTTTCTTATTAAAACCAAGGATAGCGGCAAAAAACTCCAATTTTGTCCCCCCCCCCCCCAATAACCGTTGACAATCGGACTATGGGTCATAAGATATATTTTAGTTCCACTTAAGGTCTAGTATCTGCTCTCCCAATTTGACGAGTCATATACAAAGACATTCTCGACAAACCTATCAAGGCTAAAAACCTATTCTACATTCTATATTACAAGCCTATCTAGTTTTGATTCTTTGAAAACCTCATGTTTGGTCAAAAGCTTGGCCAAAACATAGCTTGAGACATTATATGGCTACAGAGCTATCCTACTGTTCTTCCATCTATGTAAATCGGTGAAAAAAATGTAGTGGCTGATTGTGAAATAACCTCCCTGCATCCGCTATCAGGCTAAATAAAAAAAAAAAGAGTTGCAATTGCTACCAACAAGATATTTTTTAATATTTAAATTTTTCTAGACTTTCCACGAGCCAAAATTTCTTAAGCAAAGCTAATATTGTTTTGTATTCTGTTGATAGAAATGAGTGCAACAGAAGGAGAGCAGTACCCAGAGCTGGAAACTACAACCAAAACTGAACCTTCATTTTCTCACTACTACACAGATACACTCAGATAAACTATATCCCTTGCTTGTTGTTGATAAACTAAATCCGTTGCTTGTTCAGATACACTCAGATAAACTATAAAAATTAAGATATAAAATACTAAGTACAATTGATATATCTTAGCTAACTGAACAAGTAGTGAGGAGAATGAGGAATGAGATAAATAGCTGGTTCTATGCATTGTAGATAATAGCATCTCTTACTCCTCTGACATAATATTTAATTGATTCAATCATGAGAACTTTAAAGCAGTGAATGGGGGTTAACTCCAAGATAATTAAGTTAGGAATTGATAAAAGTTATCATATAAAGCGACTTTGCCTCCACAGTCACTATACAATCGTTATTAAAAAATCAGGAGAAAACCTGAAAGATTGGCATGTTCTCAGCCGAATCACCTTCTTGCACAACTACTGACCGAGGACCACTATGAATCACTATTATGTACCAAACCCAAGACTCTCAACGGGTTGTAGTATTACATTTTGGTATATTATTTTCAATAATGAACTTTTGTTATCAACCAAGAAAATATAAATAATAAATAACCCCTCTCAAAATTTGAGGATTCATGTTTCAAGGTACCTTCTCCTTCTTGCTCTGACTGCTGTGCGCCGCCAAGCGTGGAGTCGCAGCCTGGTCCCTGCCCCTGGATAGTCTTCTTCCCTCTTCAGGATGGTGCGTCCTCTTGCTGCCTCAAGTTTTCCAATGTAATCCCCTGGGTCTGTCATGAGGCCGTCTTTCTTCCGATCTAGCTTCTAGATACCACTTGGTTTTTCTGGTATCACCCATCCTACCGACATGGCTATATCATTTTAGTTGTTGCTCTTGCATGATGTCGTGCACTGGTTTAACACAAAATCCTCACAAATTATTACATTCCTGATGCAGTCCCTCCTAGTCTTACTAACTATTCTTTGGAGGAATCTCATTTCTGCTAATGTTATCCTCGCTACATGCTTATCGGATTTAAATACCCTTATTTTGGCCTCTCTACTTCCTTCTTACTTGCATATAATAGTTTTGGAAATCTGATGGTACACTTGATTGGAGGTTTCATGTTTCAAGATACCTAGAATCCAAATATCTAATAAGTAAAAACTCATTAGTCTGCCCATCGAATAATGGATTAAAAAAACGGTGATTGCCAATTTTCCTTGAATATAAACCGACAGTGTAGTTGGATTACATGGAAACTATATATATATATATTATATTATAACTAATAATAAATTTGTATAATAATATATTTGTATTATATAAATATTATAATAATAGTTGCTTAGACGTAGAGCTGAGTAACATCGGTCTGATTACAGTTAATAGTTTGGTTTGCCAAAAACTATAAAGTGAAAGTGCGCGTAGTGGGTTTATACTCAAGAGTATTTATGTAATTGTGACATTGACAATGATAGTTGGTAACTAAATTATTAATATTTCGGTATTCATCGGCCTAACCTTGTGCGGGCTCGAACTGGACCTCCCCCACCATCTCGTCAGCAACAGCGCCATCTGATTAATATTTGTTTTGGTAGAGCCCAATAACTCGTAAATAAATTTATTTATTTTATTTCACTCACTAACAACAATCTTAGCTAAAATGGCCTATGATGAAAAATTAGATACCATCATAAAAAAACTAGAAAAGCTAGATCATTTGGATACGAAGATAGAAGGTTTAAGCTCTAAATTTCGAAAAAGAATTTACCACTTAAAAAATGACGTAGAAAACTTAAAGAAATCTTTCACGAAACATGATAATAATTTCAGGAAGAACAATCTAATTTTATTCAATTTGCCAGAAAACCCAGATGAAAAAGTTTGGGACTTGGAAGAAAATATTGGTTTATTATTAAAAGATGTTTTTAAATCGCAGTACGATTTAACGGCGCTTGATTTCGTTAAAAGAATGGGACCTAAAAAGGGTTTTAAACGTCCTGTACTAATAAGGTTTTTGGCTTACAGAACTAAAATGGCGATACTGAGATCAGCTAGAAATCTTAAAGGAACGGGCTTATCTTTATCCGAAGATTTTCCGCCGCATATAAGAGCTATAAGAAAGCAGCTCTATCCCTATTGGAAGACGGCTAGGGAAGAGAAAAAAAAAGCCTATATGAAATACGACAAATTATATATAGACGGTAAATTAGGGAGCTTAGACGAGCTGCAGGCTTGGTTTCGAACCGAAGATAATCTCTCAGAAGATAGCGAAGGGGATGATTCATCGCAAGCTACAGGCACAGAAAATTTTTCGGACGGTACCCTTAGGCGCTGGCTGAAGGAAGGCAAACTTATTAAGAAAAGGAATCCATCGAAGAAGAGGAAAACCGAAAGGTCGCCGCGCCCCCGCTCTTCTTTTCGTCGCCTCGAGAAATCAGAAAGAGAAGATCAAATGTAATGAAAATGGTAAACAAAACGGCAATAAACCAGGTATCTCCATCATGGCCTATAACATTGCAGGTTTAAAAAATAAACAAAGTTTATTAAATTTTTTTGATTTTGTAAAAAGATATGATATTATTTTATTATTTGAAACGTTCATAGAGAAAAAAGATGTGGAATTGTGTCAGAATCTACTGAATGATTTTAGTATTTTTGTAATTCCAGCTGTAAGACGTTTTAGGTATGGCAGGGCTTCGGGTGGGGCAATATATGGTTACAAAAAGACAAAATTTACTTCGAGACAATGTTCATTTATTAATATACGCGATAACGTTATTTTAAAATTCTCTGAAAATAAAAACAATATTAATATTATTCCAGTATACCTCAATGTAAATACTTGGAAAAAGGATTTCGATTCAATAACGGACTTTGTACAGCAAGGTAATTTACATAATATGGTAATAATAGGAGACATAAATGCCAGAATTTCTAACGCCCAAAAATTTAAAACAAATTTAATATATGATGCCAATATTAAGTCAAATCGACAATCTAAAGACTTGTACATTAATTCAAAAGGGAGGTTGTGGATTGATTTTTGCGAAAATAATGACCTTATAATCCTCAACGGAAGAACTAAAGGTGATGAATTAGGTGAATTAACTTTTGTTGGAGCTATGGGCTCTTCGGTAATTGACCTTTGTTGTGTCAGTTCGAATTTAATAAATAAAATTGATAAATTTGAGGTTATTACAGAAATTTTCTCAGATCATTTGCCGGTGGCTGTAACCATGAAAATCACTCATATTAATCGAAATGAGGTCGTTTTGCCCTTACTCCCAAAATTATTTTGGTCAGATGATGAAAATAAAATTTTTAAGAGTAAATTAGAGGGAGAAATGTCGAATTTCAAAATTTTAGAGAATGAACCTGAAATATCCTTAGCTAAATTAAATAAATCTATTAAGTTAGCAACTACAAAAAAATACATAAACAATAGCGTTAACCTGCGAAAGAAACAAGAATGGTTTGACTGGAGTTGCTTACAGCTGAGAAAAAAATCAATTAAATTGTTAAGAATATGTAAGAGGAACAATTCCGTTCTTTTAAGAAAATTATATTTAGAAAGTAATAGAACTTATAAGGCTCACTGCATATCCAAACGAAATGATTATCTTAAAAAACAAGTAGATAAATTAAGCCATATTAAAGATTCGCAACAATTTTGGAGTATTATAAAAATATTTAAGCAAAAAAAATTTCTGGCAAATAAAGGTATTAGTATTAAAGAATTTAAAACATACTTTCAAAGCTTATTATCAAGTAAAAGTATCACCCCGCGTATAACAGATACTGGGATAATATATAAAGATGCTTTGTTAGATTCTGATTTCTCAATCTCTGAGCTAGAGATAGTCTTGAAAAATGCGGGAAACGGTAAAGCCCCGGGTATAAATCGTATTCCCTATGAATTCTATAAGAATGCCCCAAAAAGTTTCATAAGTGAGTTAATTAGAGTTTATAATGAAATATATAGTAATTCTCGAGTTCCTAATGATTTTAAAGACTCACTTATTTTCCCTTTGTATAAGAAAGGGGATTCTAGTCAAGTGACCAACTATAGAGGAATATCCTTTATTAATGCCGATGCTAAACTGTTTACCGGATTGTTATTAAACAGGCTGCAACTCTGGCTT
Organism: Piezodorus guildinii; assembly: GCA_023052935.1. Classification (NCBI taxonomy): domain Eukaryota; kingdom Metazoa; phylum Arthropoda; class Insecta; order Hemiptera; family Pentatomidae; genus Piezodorus; species Piezodorus guildinii. The sequence goes on from JAJSOM010000212.1 coordinate 21,298, forward strand.
GAAGTGCACAATGTTCTTTCTGAATTCCAGGCGGGTTTTCGTAAAGGTTATTCAACAATAGATAATATTTTTAATCTAACTAATTTAATCAAACTAAAATTAGAAGAGGTGAACCGAATTTATTTGTTTTTTATCGACTTTAGAGCTGCTTTTGACTCCATTCCGAGAGATTTACTATTTTATAAGTTACATAAATGTGGCATATCCAACAAATTTGTTAATTTAATTAAATGCCTGTACGACAAAACGCGTGCGGCTGTTTGGGGTAATGAAGGAATGTCCGAGTTTTTTGACACACCAAGCGGTTTAAAACAAGGATGCCTTTTATCGCCAATCTTGTTTAGTATTTATATTAATGATTTGGTCGAAGAAATAGGAGGAGGTGTAAAATTGGGAAATTTCGATGTAAATATGCAGATGTATGCTGATGATATTGTTTTGATTAGTGATGACCCCGTCAAATTACAAGTCATTATGAATAAATTGAGTGTATATTGCGATAGTTGGGGGGTAGAAGTTAATCTCGATAAATCCAAAATTATGATCTGCAAGAAAAGAGGTGGAAAGTGTAGGGGTAATTGGGAGTATAGTGGTAAACAAATTCAAGTTGTAGATAAATATAAATATTTAGGTGTCTACCTAACTCCTACTTTATCCTTTAACTACCATCTGAAAGAAAAACTATCTACTGCGAAATTGGGTATTAACAGTATTTGGCATAACGTTTTTAATAACAATAATATACCTGTCTCTGCTAAGTTTAAAGTATTCAATGCCGTATCGAGATCGGTCATGTGTTATGGCTCACAAGTTTGGGGTTTTGAAAAATTCGAGCACGTCGAAAAATTACAGATTCTTTATTAAAAAACTATTTTCGCTCCCAGAAAATACGCCAAATTATATTTTCAATTTAGAATTTAATGTTTCAAATATTTACTTGCACACATTAAAATTACATTTAAAGTATGTTTTGAAAGTTTTAAAGCTGCCAGATTCAAGATTACCGAAAATTGTTGCAAAACAAATAATTAATAAAAAACTCTACTAGTTTCAATCATGGAAGTATTTGTGTGACAAATATGATATTAATACGAATGTGAACAAAGATAATATCAACTCAATATGGGAAGCCAATATAGACAATATTATTAGTAATATAACTAAGGAAGAAGTATTAAATGCGGAATCGAATGCAAAACAAGGCTCGCATCATGGTCTATATCCTAAATTAAATTATAATTCAAGCAGGGGTTATATATATTCTATGCCATTTAATGATGCAAAATTAATACTAAAAAGCCGCGCAGAATTATTAAATTAAAATTATAAACCGTTCAGAACTGATATTTTTGTCAACTATGCCCTCTTTGTAATTTAAAAGAAGTTGAAAATGTTAAGCACCAAATTGCCATCTGCCCTATAGTAAAACCCATATAGAATCAAATTTTTGAATAGTGCAACGTTAACAGATAGTGAAGTCATTAATCTTTTAAACGGCTCTAACTGGACTGTCCTAGTAAAATTTTTAAGAGAAGCGTTACGTTATAGAGCTTTTTTAGTTCAAGAATTTAATTATAATTAAGAAGGAAAAAATTTGGGTAATTTGGGTAATGGATTTGGAAAAATTACCCAAATCCATGTGCCCACAGGTTATAAACTAATTTCATTAGACGCCTCCTCTCTATTTACTAATATTTGTATTCTGAAAATTAAAGAAATAATTGAAAAGAAGTGGAACAAAATCGAAACACACACAACCATCCCCAAAAACCAATTTTTGAAACTCCTCACCCTCTGTACGGATAGAGGATATTTCCAATTTAATGATAACTTTTATGTTCAAAAGTATGGCTGCCCCATGGGATCCCCTATTGCTCCAATTCTGGCAGACATTTACTTAGAAGAATTACTCGATACAGTTATTCCCAAAATTCCATTCAATATTCCGTTTTTATTTAAATTTGTAGATGACATCATAACCGCAATACCCACAGAAAATAATGAAGAAGATATTATATTAACTGAATTTAACAAATATTCACACAGACTGACATTTACGATTGAACATGAAACTAACAATAGTTTACCATTTTTAGACATACTCTTAATTCACAAACAAAACGGGGAAATAGAAACCAAGTGGTGGCAAAAGCCTATTCATTCCGGTAGATACATCCACTATAAAAGTCAATGTCCTAATAGGTATAAAATCAACACAGCAAAAAATTTAATAGATCGAGCGAGAAAATTAACCTCAAAAAAATACCAAAAAATCGCGGAAAATAAAGTAGTTGACATCCTTTTAGAAAATGGTTATCCACACAAACTCATATGTAAACTACTAAAACAGATACCAACGTCACAAAAACAACAACACAATGAGAACAGCACCAAAATATATTACACTATCCCATACATACCCACACTTTCCGAAAAACTTGCAAAAGTTCTGCCATTACGTACAAAAATATAAATACTTTATCAAAATTATTTACAAAAACTAAAGATTCCGACAAATTAGACCTTCAATCAAATGTAGTATACGAAATACCTTGTGAAGACAAATGCGGAAAGTCTTATTTTGGAACATCGGAACAATATTTAAAAAGGAGAGTATACCAACACAAATATAGCTGCACTTCAATTAAAAAAGATCCAAATAAACCTGACCAAACTGCCCTCACTACTCATTTCAGAAAAACGGGACATTCATTTAAATTTCACTCACCGAAAATTATTCATTATGAAAAAAAACAGCTTCAAACGAAATTTTAAAGAAATGATTACCATAGAGAAATATAAAAATCGCGCCATAAATAAAAAATCGGATGTCCAAAACCTAAATGCATGTTACTCAAATTTGATAAACACATATTAAAATTTAAAAAAATAAAATAAACGTCTTAATAATAATACGAAATAAAACGAAAACAACTCAACAATAGGAGGGAGAATACCCCAGACACCTGACGTCATCATAAATTCCTACAAAAATCTTCCATACTTGAACGATTCCTTTTTTATTTTTTCAGTGTTCTTTCAAAGCTTGTAGGCTAAACATGCCTAATTAAGACACTATTTTGTCCAAAATTGTAAGTAATTTTATAATAATATCTTTAATGTAAATCCTAATTTAAAATATCTATGTACCTACTGTATTAATATTCATTGTTCAATGTACTCTTTTTTATATCTCTAACAATAACATCATATATTAATTATTGTATAATAATATTAATGTTCTGTTTTTTTTTTTTTTTCCACTGTTAAGGCATGATTATGAGAACAATAAATTCTCGAAACGTCGCATAGATAAAATTGTTTATTCATTGACTGAAACCTAAGAACAACACAAACTTAAATTATCAACAGTCGAGAACTGATCAAACAATATATATATATATATTTGAATAACAGCTGATGAAAGAATTAAATCAAATTTGAATAATTTATTAATATACATATAGAGTCAGATAAATGTTTAGCCATAACGTGTGAGCAGGTAGCAGACCTTCAAAGAAATGTCCCATAGTCCGATTCTCAATTGTTAAACAGCAAAGTCAAATTTTGCATTTTTTGCTGTTATCCCTGGTTTTCATTAGGAAAACTCAAATATCCACTCGATGTGCATGCAAAGAAACAGAGGTGGTACCAACTGAAAGAAGATAAAATTTTCCTGATATTGAGAAGTCGAATCCTCCAAATTGAAAAGTATGTATTGTAAAATGTCATGTTTAAAATTAAATTTTCACATTTCTAAGAATATACGACAAATAGTTTTATCCCTTATTTCATACTAATAGGATGGGTAAATAAGAAAACTCAGATTTCTAAATATTTTATGTTTAGCATAGGAGCTCTCTTATCTCTTATTCTGCTAAAAGCCATAGACAGCAAAAATCACAAATTTTGATTTTGCTCCCAAACCGTTGAGAATTGGTTGGACGATGGATCATATAAACCTTTTTGTTACACTTAAGGTCTGGTATCTGCTTCTGCAATATCACTCACTAGAAATTGATAAGAAACTCAGTATATAGATATAACCTCAGTATATAGATATAAGACTCAGTATATAGATATAACATGCAAGGAGAATGTTACAGGATTAGGTATTTCAACTAAACCTGTTAATGAA
>JAJSOM010000213.1:0-23099 GCA_023052935.1 Piezodorus guildinii
TCACCTTTAAACACAAGAAGCGAATCCAGTCCCAGAAATGGGCTACTTTCGAAAAGTGAAAGATCCACGCTATATTCAAGCAGCACCATGAACCTTACATACGAGACCATGGTAGAGGAGAAGTGAGATGTCCTATAAACGAGGTCTAGATTATTGTAGTAGAAGAGACTTATTTTAAAAAAGAGAAAAATACCACAAGTGAGATTTTTACGCTGCATAAAGGTAGAGGAGGAATAAAGAATATAATGATAAATGAACTGTTTTGAAAGTGTCAGAGTCCATCTGAAATTGGAAACTGGGATTTATTACAGGAGTATCTTAATATTTGAAATTCCTAAAACAAGGTAAGTATTCAGGTTTTAATATATCATGATATATTAGAGAATCGCGTTATAAATGGATCTACAGATTGCATACGACTTTTGCGTAAGAGACCGAAAATAAGATGAAAAGATACCCCTTAAAATTGTTTTTATGTCAAGATGAGATCGAATGAATGATTGACTTTTTAAAAAGCTCTTTTCATCATTTTCTAATTTAGTAAACATAGAAATGTTAAAGTTTAACCGCAATTCAGAGCTAACTATTCTCTGAAAAGAATTCATAGGGTCTGTGATAACACAAGGTGGGTGAACAATTTCAATATATATATTTTGTTACGGGGTGTGAGAAATGAACTACTCCAGTTTACAAATTACAAATATTTATTAAATACAAAATGTACAAATACAAATGGATTACTAACCACTATAGTTACAATAATAATTGAATTACTAGCTTAACTACTAAACAGTATTCCTATGAGGTAATGAGGTATTCCTAACAAATAAACCACTTATGAAAATTTATACAATCTGTTAGACTTCTTCTAAAACTTACAATAACTTATAACCTTCTATTTTATCTTATAGTCTTCTATTTTTCCACCGACCGGTTATCACAATACTGAAAAACAGTTTCACTACACTGTCACGAACTGTTCACTGATACATCACTGATACTTGATGAGCCGGATTAAGACTGACTGACCCAGGCGTAGTGGACCGGTATCTGTACCACCACCGAATATTCTAGACACGGCGGGCAGGTAGGGGCCGCTCTAGGTACTTCGAGGACCGTCCATGTCCAGAAGTCTCTAGTCACATCCGGGCCCCTCCAGCCGTGGTCCACCCGTCATTGTCTTGACCGTAGCAATATATATATATATATATATATATATATATATATATATATATATATATATATATATATATATATATATATATATATATGTATGCTGATGACACCTGCGTGTTATCAGTTCATAAAGATCCATTTGTTGCCTCAAATAACCTTCAAGCCCACATCAAAGACCTAGAAGTATGGTGTCAGAACTTGCGAATAAAAATAAATTCCAACAAATCCCACCAGATAACTTTTACCCTTCGCCGTAAACCTTTGACTTCCTGCCCTACAGTATACTTTAATAACACTCAACTAGCTCCTGTTGAACAGATCCGATACTTAGGACTTCTTCTTGACAAACGCCTAACTTGGAATCCACATACACGACTAAAACGACCAAAAACTGCTCGCCGCTTTAGGGTGCTTCAACACTTACTAGACAAACGGTCAAACCTTTCCAAAAGGCTCATCTACATGAATATTATAAGACCAATCTGGACTTACGGAGTAGAGCTTTGGGGCTCTACTAAACGATCAAATTCTTCTCGCATTCGATCCTTACTACCCAAAATCCTTCGTAAAGTCCTCAAAGCTTCTTACTTTGTCACGAATAAACTTATCCATAAAGACCTTAATTTTCCCTTTGTTACTGATTTGGCCCAGACCAGGTATCAATCCTTTCATGACAAACTCCATTCGCTCTCTAACCCACTAGTTTCAATCCTATCTTCCTCATCAATTTCGGATAATCCTCCGAGGCGCCTGAAAAGGAAATGGCCCCGGAACCTTCTAGTTTAGAATATTTTTAGAGTGCTTACAATGGGAAGCTTTTCTACATATATATCAAGTCATTGTATTATATAACACATCACATTTACTGGATGTATTTTTGCTAATACAGTTGTAAATACCAATAAAATGATTTAAAAAAAAAATGAAAAAAAAATGTCATCTATGAAAATTTGTATTGAATATTCTTGCTCTTAAGTCTGTTTTTCTCTAATCTATCTTTATATAAAATCATCTCTCGATTCTTGGCTTCTGCGATAAATTCTAAATCGGTCAAACGGTGCATTTTTAAACAAAAATAATACCTAATTCGAATTCCAACCAGGCGAAGCTGTAGTGACTCACCAGTAAGGATATAAATAGATAATAACTATCCCCAAAAAATATTTTTCGAACTAATTATTATTATATGAATAATAAGAGGTTAAACATATCTATCGCTCAGTTTTCGTAAAAGGTCTTGATCACAGTTCAAGAACTGATTGAACATCTCAGCGCCAAAAAAATATTCCCAAGGATCATTAAGAACAAAGCTTCTCTTTTTGATCTCGCAATATACAAACATTATTTCCTTATTGCTTTCGCTTTTTGTCTTTTTTAGTTTATGTTGTTTGTTTTTTTCATCTAGTAATAACAGAGAATGAGCAGAATTTCCGTAATTTTTTTTCTTTTGAATGTTCACTACGAAAATAATACCTCTAGGTCATTTCAAGCCTATTAAAGCCATGTCCTTCTGCAATAACAAAGAGATCGTATTTCTAATTACAACTATAGCATAAACTCGTTGTTTTTTTTTTTTCATTTAAGCTAAGCATGAATTTCACTTGCCTTCGGAGTTAAAATAAATTTAAAAACTATTAAATGAATTTAATGCTGAAAAATTCTTAAAGAATTTCATTGAATTTTAGTAAATAGGTACATTTATTGTAATTAAATAGAATAACATTTTTTTTTTCAATCAACAACAATTTTATTGAGTAAAATTAAAACCTGTCCCAACTTGGACATCAAAAGTAGTGGTGAAAGATATAATACTACATTCATACAATATTTACACGCCATAAAATTACAATAAAATATATATACAATAATGAATCAATCCAACAAAGTCAAGAAATCACTCATACCTATATACACATACACACACTCATGCATACATCACATTGAGTGGAGAATCTAGCCAGTGCTAGAACTCCAATATATTTACAAAAGGTCGCGGGGCCTCTGCCGTTTCAACCTTCAAGGTGGGTTATATGGGTGAGTGGGCTGGATAGGGGTTGAGCTAGAGGATTAGGATGATGAATGAGGTTCTGGTGGAATTTGGATGGAATTAAGGATAACAATAATTTATATATATATATATATATATGGGTGAGCCAGTGGACTGTATTTTGAATATTTTAATTTTTTATACGAACAAAAAATTATTTTGGCAGCGTGTTCGCTGAACGAAAAAAAAACAAAAACAAAAAAAAACTCACCTCTCGTCCCTCCTTTCTGTCCTGGTTCCTAAGGGGATTCAGGAAATAGGAAAGGATGAGGTTAAAGAGAGAAGTATGAAGGATTCTTAGGACCGCCTCAGTCAGCACCACCAGCTCCCACGACGATCGGGAACTCGCTGTCTAGGACGATCTACGGCGGACGAAGTTTAAGAAGCAAGTGGGCCCACTTCTCTTAAGGATTAGTGGGCTTGCTAGGATATTAGGGGGCAGCACCTTCCGGTATTAAATTTAAATTTAAAATGAAATAATATTTTTCATTCCCGCCTAAACATCCCCCCGCCTCTGAAAAGTTATTTTCAGATAACGTTCAAATGACAAATAACAATTAAACAATTATGATATTAATAAAACAAACCATCACCATTTAACACAAAATATTATATACACACTAAGAATAATTATATACACAAAAAAAAAAATATTATACATAGAGACATATTATAAGGCTCAAAATAAAAATTCTATTGTGTTGGTAAGGGGTACAACTTGGTGACTGGTCTCCTATAGCGACCCGTCGCTACTCGGACTACCGCCACTCTTACCACTCCATCGGCCCCCGGAAACACCTCTTCAACCACTCCAATCGACCATTTTAACGGAGGAAGATTCGGCTGATCTACGATTACTATAGTTCCTATCGTTAGAGACCCAGAAGATTTAGACCACTTCTTACGTGTTTGCAGCTCGTGGAGGTACTCCTTTCGCCATCGGACCCAAAAAGACTGGACAAGTTGGTCGACTAGCTGATATCTCGTTAAGCGATTAACCTCGATATTTTGGACATCGCGAGTTGGGAGATATTTCAGAGGTGACAATGTCAAAAAATGCGCAGGAGTTAATGCAAGGGGTTCCCGTGGATCCGTACTAAGTGGACAAAGAGGCCTGGAATTCAGTACAGCTTCAATTTGAACCAAAACCGTATTTAACTCTTCGTAGGTGAGAAGTTGAGTTCCAATTACGCGAAATAAATGGGATTTCACACTTTTAATATTAGACTCCCAAAGTCCTCCAAAGTGAGGAGCCCCTGGGGGATAAATTTCCAATCAATTCTATATTCGGAAAGTTGATTAGCCATTGTATCCTGATAGTCCCTTGAACTCAGCAACTGTGACAATTGAGCCAATTCCTCTTGAGCACCCAAAAAATTCGTCCCACAATCCGAATAAACGGTTCGACATGGACCTCGACGCGACAAAAATCGACGGAAAGCGGCCAAAAACATGGGGGTAGATAATTCTGACACCAATTCAATATGTACCGCCTTGGTGGACATACATATAAAAAGACAAATATACGCCTTAAAAATAAAAGGATTTCGTCTTCTAGCCATCGTAATACGAATTGGCCCAGCGTAGTCTACTCCTGTTTGTTCGAAAGGCTTACATTGTGTAACCCTACAGGTAGGGAGATTACCCATTTTCGGAGGTACGATCGAGGGGCGAACTCTGAAACACCGATTGCATTTTCTTATCCTACTTCTAATAATTTCTCGACCTGATAGAATCCAAAATCTTTGTCTAAGCAACGATAATAAGAGATGGGGTCCAGCATGACAATTTTTTTCATGATAATAATCAATTAATCGAATTATCAAAGGATCCTTCTTTGGCAAGACAATCGGATGACAGCTGTCAAACCCAATATCAGCATTCTGCAAACAACCGCCGACGCGAATGATTCCACGGTCGAGGAACGGAGACAACCGTTGCAGTTGAGCTGAACAAATTTTTCCCTTCTTTAATCTGTCGAATTCATGTGGAAAATGAATCATTTGGACCACTCTACACAGATATATCTCGGCGGTGTGTAAGTCTCTTTCTCTAATACCTATCCCTTTGGGTAATATTCTAAGAAACCTCAATACAAACACCATCGTTCGTAATAACCGTAGGTAATTCGAGCAACGATCGACTAAAGCCCAAATGCTACTACCTTTAGATTCCGGAAGATTTTCCGGCTCCTCTAAGTCTAATTCAATGGGCCAGACACTTTCATCAGAACCCAGCCTAATCGGTCCCGTCCACCAGAGGGCATGACCAACAAGCTCGCCTGGTGTTAAGCCTCTAGACAGACAATCCGCTGGATTGTCATTGCCTGATACATGCATCCAACTATCGATGCAACAATCCTGTATTCGAGACACCCGATGAGCGACAAACGTCTGCCATTTGGACGGTGGAGCTTTAATCCAATGCAACGCTACAGTTGAATCCGAAAGCGCAACGATACGCTCGACCTGACAGCGGGTGCGAAGGGTAGTTGCTGTGGCTAGCAACAGATTAGCTAAAAGTAGGGCGGCACAAAGCTCTAAACGAGGAATGGTTTGGAACTTCGAAGGAGCTACCTTAGATTTTGCACACAATAAAGAAACCCTAAAAGATTCCTGTCCCGTCTGGATCCTTAAATAAATTACGGCTCCATAACCCATCTCGGATGCGTCACAAAATCCGACCAAAGTCACTCGCGAACCAACTAACACGCCGATGTGTCTCGGAACAGATAGATCCGACAGCATTCTTAATTCCCTTTGACAACGTTCCCACTGAATATCAACAGAACTGGGTGGAACTTGATCCCAATCTAAACCCAAAAGCCACAACTCTTTAATCAAGCACTTGAGAAACAAAGTCAGGGGTGCTAGTAGGCCCAAGGGGTCGAAAATTCTCGCTACGGACGATAGTATATTGCGTTTTGTTCCGGTTTTGATTTCGTGATTGACTCGAAAACGAAAAATATCCACGCTTGGTTGCCACTCAAGACCCAAAACAGCTAACGATAATCCTGTTTCAAAATCTTTTGCTGAAAAAGATTTATCTTCGTCCGGGAAAAGAGCTAGCACTTCAGGAGTATTAGAAGCCCATTTAGTAAACTGAAAACCTCCTTTTTCGAATAAAATATTAGTTTGGTGATAAAGGCGTTCGGCATCTTGAACCGAGGGGACCGAAGTAATAAGATCGTCCATATACATATCGTGTGGTATTCTACCTTTGGTGGCAGGGAAATTTCCACCTTCTTCTTCGACCAAATGATGAACCGTACGAAGAGCCAAGTAAGGGGATGAGGTGATACCAAAAGCGACACAGTTTATTTCGTAAATCTCCACGGGATCTTCCGGCGAAAATCTCCATAAAACCCGTTGGTAACTTCGATGAGATTCATCTATTAGAATTTGCCGATACATTTGCTTGATATCCGCTGTCAAAGCTATAGGAAATAAACGAAAGTGTAGTAGCAAAACGAAAATATCCGTTTGTAACTTTGGACCCACGTGTAAAACGTCATTTAATGACAAATGAGAAGTAGTTTTTGCACTAGCATCAAAAACTATTCTAAGTGGTGTACTCGAACTACTGGGTTTGAATATAGCATGATGTGGTATGTAATAGCCACATTTATCCCTCGGATTGGATACCAAGGACATGTGCCCTTGCCGTAAATAATCCAAAAAAACCTCTTGATATAATACCTTAAATTCCGGGTATTGACCTAAACGTTTTTCTAGGTTTAAAAATCTTCGTTTAGCCATCTCAAACGAATCCCCCAACCGATCGGGATTATCCTGAAACGGTAACGACACCACAAACCGGCCTGATTTCAAACGGCGCACCGATGATTTAAACATACTCTCACACTCTAATTCTTTGGGTGAAAGAGAATTAACCAAGCTTGGGACCTCTTCGATCTCCCAAAATCGTCTCACCACACTATCCAGCGATGAATGGCAAATGGACAAACAATTGACCCCTTCAGATGGTATGTCTAGAACTGGTGCCCTTCCCATAAGAATGCAACCCAAAACACTATCTACTGCCATCAACTGATAAGGTTCTCGTCGGTATTTCTTTTCTTTTAATAAATGAGGCACCAACTCGGCCCCTATAATCCCATCGATATTACCCGGTAAATAAAATTTCTCATCAGCGAGTTTCAGACCCTTAAAATAAGAAAGTCGAGACAAATCAATTTCCCTAGCCGGCAATTTCTCGACTATCTTATCCACTACCAAAGGTTCCATTGTAAAAGAAATATTCGGATTAATTTTTGAACTGAAGGTACAGACTGTTTTTCCTAAAACCTGATTCACTCCTCCTCCAAAACCTACCACCGATGTTTTCAACGGGAGAATAGGCAGTTTAAACTGTCGGCATGTTTTCGATGTTAGAAAATGACACTGGCTGCCTGAATCGATTAAAAACCGCGCCTCGTACCTTTTACCTTTGTTATTCTGTAAATTTACAACCGCAGTAGACAGCAAAACCATAGATCGCTCGGCAGGAAAATTATTTTTAAAATCCGCCATCGAACAGCAATTAATCACTGGATTCTGCTGACTTTCCGGCCCAGAATGTCGGTCTGGAGTATTTTTCGAAAAATCAAAATGTAACAAGGTATGGTGTGGTTTATTACATTGAGCGCAGGAACTCCCTTTCTGGCAGTGAGGGGCTAAATGATGAGGTGAAAAACATTTTAAACAACAAGCCTTTTGTTTTATAAAACGAAATCTATCCCACGGAGACATCTTTAAAAATGTTTTACAGCTAAGCAATTGATGGGAGTTTATATTACATTTTAAGCACTTAGCATTTTCCCGAGCATCATTACATGCGCTTCCTTCCGCTTGAGCGACGAAAATCTTAGGTCTGAGATTTTTAAACGATTTATCCGACCTGGCATTTGAAGAGTTATGTTCCCAGGGAAGAGTTTTAATTTGTTTCTCGACGAACGAAACAAAATCCTCATATGTGGGAAGATCTTTTTCCCGAACCGCGGCTTCGAACGCACGACGAGACACGGGGTCTAGAATTTTTAAACCACGATTTAAAAATATTAAATCGGATAAATTATCCATATTTAATCTTTTAAGAGCTGTTATGGGCCCACAAAATTTATCTAATATCGAATTTAAATTTTCCCTTGTCTCTACCTTTAATGGTTTAAATTCGAAAATCTGTTCTAAATAATTATCTGTTAGGGCTCTAGGATCATTATACCGCTTTTGTAAAGCCTCCCAGATGATCGGATAATTTGCCGCTACAGGTGGTAAATGTTTGCAAATATTCGACGCTTCCCCAGTCAGCTTTGAAACTAAATACTGAATTTTGTGCTGATCAGTTAAAGTTGCATTTTCGTGTATCAACGATTTAAACATTTCATAAAATATCGACCATTGAGAATGATTTCCAGAAAACGAAGGCAATTCTATCTTAGGAAGGTTAAACTCTGTTTTACTAGACGACTGGGTTGGTAATGGCGCCCCGGAAACCGATGCAGTGGCGAGAAATTTTTTATTTAATTGTAGCTTGTCCGCAGTCGCTTCAATGTAGCCTATCATTTCCATATGAGAATCGTTAAAGGTTGGATTAAATTCAGAATCGAGCTCCAAGTTTAATTCATTTATTTTGAATTCTATCTCGTCATATTCCTTTAACGTATTCGGTATTAAACGATAAAGCGTTTCAAATTGTTGCAAAACTTTTTTATCCGCTACACCTTTTGATAAGTCGTAAACCCTTTGAATACGCTGGTAGAGTTTAATTTGTTTAGCACGACAAATTTTTAACGTTGATTCGATTTTCTCACTCATTTTTAATAATACTAATCAGCAATAACAAATAAAAAAGATTAATTGTTAATAATTATTTTAATATGATTAATTGTTAATAAAAAAATATTATTTTACTTCAATTAATTTATTATATTTAAGTAGAAAATAAAATAAAGACGAGCTGGATTTTTCCACCAACTCTATTAATTAAATATATAGTAACTAATTGATTTAATAATAATATAGAAACAAAACAAAAAATATATAAACCTTTTTTTTCAAATTAATAATTAAAGAAATATCGTAACCTAGAGTTAAAGAAATACATAAAAAACATACCTATGTTTGGTTAATTTTAAAATTAAATTAAATTAAAAAAAATTACTACCATTAATATAATAGACACAAACTCTAAAAAAAAAAAAATTAAACACTGAAATTAATCACAAGAATATAGAGTTCATTTTATTCTATTGGTTTATTCGGTGTTTTAAATTAATCAATTAAAGTTTATACTTTAAAGCAAATCAATGACGAATTATTTAAAGAAAATACGCTAATATATATATGTTAATGGATTGACCGTTGGACTCTGTAAATACTATATGTATTTGTATATATATGCTAATTCTATGTTCATTGTATTTAGCCCGTTGTTGCAAAAACTAATGTAAAAAAAAAAATATATATTACTATTCTATTATTATCAACCGTTTATTATATGAATTTATTATTATTATTATTTTTGTAGAAACTATTAGTTCTTATTTTTCGTTTATAATATAATCACAATCGGCCGAACAAAACAAATTGGCACCGGAGGACCAAAATGGGTGAGCCAGTGGACTGTATTTTGAATATTTTAATTTTTTATACGAACAAAAAATTATTTTGGCAGCGTGTTCGCTGAACGAAAAAAAAAACAAAAACAAAAAAAAACTCACCTCTCGTCCCTCCTTTCTGTCCTGGTTCCTAAGGGGATTCAGGAAATAGGAAAGGATGAGGTTAAAGAGAGAAGTATGAAGGATTCTTAGGACCGCCTCAGTCAGCACCACCAGCTCCCACGACGATCGGGAACTCGCTGTCTAGGACGATCTACGGCGGACGAAGTTTAAGAAGCAAGTGGGCCCACTTCTCTTAAGGATTAGTGGGCTTGCTAGGATATTAGGGGGCAGCACCTTCCGGTATTAAATTTAAATTTAAAATGAAATAATATTTTTCATTCCCGCCTAAACAATATATATATATATATATATATATATATATATATATATATATATATATATATATATATATATATATATATATATATTGTTAAGAATTGAGAAATACTGATTTAGTTTATATATATGTGTGTATATATATATATATATATATATATATGTATGTATGTATGTTTGTATATATTTAGTAAATATTAAGTTCAGACGCAAGAGGGGGGCACTATTTACCTAAAAGGGATTAAGTGATAGTGACCGCTCGGGAGAGAGAGTGCTCTGGGTGCCAAGAGAGAAAGGTCGCTTCGCAGTCGCTACTACCCTTCGTCGCTCGCCATCGTCGCCCGCAATCGTCCTTGTGACTTTAAGTACAGTACACTCACGTTTATAAGTTAATTTTATTTGTTCTTTTGAATTTTGTTTTCCTCAATATTTATATGTTTTACAAAGTTAGTAATCTTAATAAACCCATAACGAAACCTAATCAAGTATGAGAAATTCGGCGACCCAAAATTAACGTTCGGGTTGAGGCTGCGAGCGAGTGTGTTGTCGCCCCTCTCCCCAACATAAATTTGGAGGCACTGGCGAGATTGCCGAATTTTCTCGATTTGTTTAGGTTTCGTTTTGGTGACTATCGCTTTGAAATTAAATTGATTTAATAGGTTACGCTTTCGCATTATTTTATTCGCATTTGTTTTATCAGTTAATTTGTTTCTTAATCTTTAGCATCCTTTTATTTTATAAATTTTATTTGTGTATAATATAGTAGAGAGAACTATTTTCATTTTATTTCAAATCTTTGTGCATACATGCTTTCATTCTATTTTTAATTCTTTGTATATATATGTTTTTCATTTTGTTTTAAATCTTTATATATATATGTTTGTTTTTTTCAATGATTTATTTGATTATTGCAAATCTTAATTTCGCTAATACTACGTAGTGCACTTTGTACATATTTATTTTCTTTATTAACTCACTGTGTATTATAAAGTATATGTTTATTTCTTTAATACTATACGTAAGTCACTTTAATGCATATTAATTTAATTATTCACTAGGCATTATTCATTTTAATTTTATAATTTTGTAGGTCATTTTTTATTTTCATCTCCATTGAATATTTGATTGATTATTATTTAACTACACCACACCAAAGCTTTATTATAATTAGTTTGTAATTAATTTGAGAAAATTATTTCTATTTTAATATTTTCTTTGATTTAAGTTAGTTATTTCCGTCAAAATTATTGTTATCTAATATGCCGCCCAAAGCTGATAAAGGTTCTAATTTAGAAAGTGATGAACTTAAGTTACAATTTTTAATGGACGAATTTAGTGATTTATATGAGGACATTAAAAACACTAATAATCTAGGTTTTATTTCCACCACAGATACATCTAAGAGGGCATTATTTAAGGCACGCTTATCGCGTATAGATGGTACCTTTGAGAAGTTTTCTCAAATATTTCGAGAAATAAAATCGCTCGCTACACGAATAGAGGGTTATGATACTTCGCTATGTATAAAAATGAAACATGAGGCTCGAGAAGCCTACTACGAAGCTTTGTCCTACAATGAACACGAAGATCAAATCTCTATAAAGAATAATTCAATCAATATGCCCATTCTACGACTACCTCCTATAAACTTGCCCAGTTTCGACGGTAATATTTTAGATTGGGGGCCATTTAAGGACACTTATCTTTCGCTAATTCATCATAACAATGATTTACCTAATGTACAAAAATTTCATTATTTAAAGTCTGCATTAAAGGGGGCCGCCGCTCAGATAATAGCTTCCATTCCGATGTCTGACGCTGAGTACCTGCATGCTTGGGAAACGCTTTCTAAACGATACGAAAACAAGAGAACACAAGCCACAACCTTTCTTATGAAAATATTTCAATTTCGAACCCTTAAAAATCAAAATTTGGCCTCATTGGAAACCTTCTCAAATGTTGTTATAGAAAACATTATTTCATTTCAGAACTTGAAATTAGAGGATCCCGCAGGGTTTATTCTGCTCACATACTGTTTAATATTATTAGATGAAAATTCCCGCGACCAGTTTGAAACAAAATACTCTTCTTCGAACACATTACCCACCCTTCATAATTTTCAGAACTTCATTCAAGAAATTTGCATAAAATTACAAACCAAAACCTTAACTTCTAACCGCTCAGTAGAATCAATAGTCCCGCAACCAAAATCTAAGTACTTCATTGAACCAAGACGCGTCTTAATCTCTACTAGCGACGATAATTCTTCTCTGAAATGTTTTAAATGTCAAGAGAACCATCGCATTTATGAATGCCCTCGATTCAGGACTTTAAGTCAACCACAAAGGTATGAAGAGGTCAAGAAACTTAATAGATGCTTTAACTGTCTGTCTTCGGGTCACCCTGCAAAAGGCTGCCCCTCCCGCAATTCCTGTCGATCTTGTGGTAGGAAACATCATACTTTATTACACAATGCTGCAATCAACGTTCGCGCTCAAAATTCGGAAAAAAAAGTTACCAGATAGACATCAATCAATCGTAGTTCACCTAATAGTCAGATTAGATCGGTGGGTTCTTCTGATCTTGCAGCAACAACTACTGTCTCAAAAGACGCGGTCCTTGCTTCTTCCGAAGATGGTGATATGAATATCCTGTTAGGAACCGCATGTGCCCGAATTATCGATTGTCAGGGTAATTTACATCCTATAAGGTTGGTGATTGATAGCGGATCCCAGAGATCATTTATAACAATAGAGTGTGCCCGACGCTTAGGATTAAGCTTGACTGAAAATCCTAACCGTATCAGAGGATTTGCTGACCATCCTGTACCAGGTGGGAAACATCAAGCTAAATGTATCATAGTTCCGAATAACCAAGAACAACCACAGTTCCAGACATCAGCAGTTTTAATAAAGAACATTACTGACAGATTACCCCTACGTTGCTTACCACAAAATATTAAACATTTTCGACGATTACAATCTGGCTGACCCAAATTTTCTCAAACCATGCCCAATTGATTTCTTACTGGGAGCTGACCTGTTATGTCAAATCTTTACAGGTGAAACCGTTCTCACATCTCCAGGGTTTCCAAATGGTTTAATGACTATCATTGGCTTAGTGATTATCGGACCTGTTGGCAGAACCTCTACAACAACGCTGACCTTACTTACAGAAAATAAGCCAGACGTTGACACTGATGAGTTCTTACATGATACTATTACAAAATTTTGGGAGATAGAGGAAGTCAACCAGTCAGTTCATGTTGATCCTGCAGATACAGAATGCGAAGATCATTTTGTGGCAACTCATAGTAGGAATGAAGAGGGTCGATACATTGTTCGCTTAACCTTCAAACAAAAATTAATTGAACTGGGAGAATCACGTCATATTGCTACTTCTCGTTTTAGGCAATTAGAATTAAAATTAGATAGGTCACCAGCAAGAAAGTTTCAATATTCCAAAATTCTTCAAGACTATTTAGATGAAGGAATTATAAGCATGTCTATTGCAAAGGGTAAATATTTTCTCCCTCATCATGGAGTTTTCAAAAACGATTCCTCCAACAAATTAAGGCTTGTTTTCGATGCATCATCAAAAACCGACAAGGGATCACTTAATGATCAACTCCTGACAGGACCTAAACTGCAGGCGGATATTCGCCAAGTCTTATTGAATTTTCGTCTACATAGGTTTGTTTTCACAGCAGACATTCCACAGATGTTCTTGCAAATATTAATCCACCCAGAAGATCAGAGTTATTTGCATTTTGTTTATAGATTCGAAAGTGGTGAAGCTCTTCAGGAATTCCGATTCAATCGCCTCCCATTTGGTTTATCTTGTTCTCCCTTTATTGCAATGCGTGTATTAAGTCAATTGATAAAAGATGAGGGGCAAGAATTTCCACTCGCCTGCAACGCCCTCTCTAAAAATAGGTACGTGGACGATATCTTAGCTGGGTCTGATGCCTATGAAGAAGTCCACCGACTACAAATAGAGCTGATTTCTCTTCTCAAAAGGGGTGGCTTCGAGTTGGGTAAGTGGGCAACTAACTGTCCATCCTTACTAGATGAAGTATCTAACATTTCAGAAAATTCATCAGTTACATTGGAAACAGGAGAAGACTCTTCTATCAAGGTGCTAGGCATGCAATGGAATACTCACGAAGATTGCCTATCGTACAAAGTAAATACCCCTCAATTGATAACCACCAAACGCAAAATTATGTCTGTGATAGCAAGAATTTATGACCCTTTAGGATATCTATTGCCAGTTGTGTTTAAGGCCAAAACCATAATGCAAGCGCTCTGGAATAGAAAGCTGGAGTGGGATACTCCTATACCAACTTCTCTGGCTAAGGAATGGAAGAAATTCGTAATACATCTCTCGGATCTTCAGTCGCTAAGAATCCCGCGATATCTACTACCTTCGAAATTCTGCAAGATTATGGTGATTGGATTCGCAGATGCATCCTCGTTGGGCTATGCAGCAGTTATTTATCTCCGCTGTGAAGCACATCAAAGGAATAAGATGGAGGTTACTTCAAGACTTCTGTTTTCTAAAACACGGCTTGCTCCCGTGAAGACGATGACAGTGCCAAGATTGGAGCTCTGCGCGGCAGTTCTTCTTATTCGGTGCTTGAAAATGTTGAGAGGGTTTCTGGAGCCTCTCAGTATTACATCCACAGTTTTATTGTCTGACTCTACAATAACTCTATCATGGCTCAGAATTCCACCGCACAAACTGAAGACATTCGTGGCAAACCGTGTTGTAAATATTCTAGAAGATTCCACGCCCGGTCAATGGTTCCATATTGATTCCGCAAAGAATATAGCGGATATTGCGTCACGGGGTATTGAACCTCAAGAGTTGGTGGACCGGAAATCCTGGTGGGAGGGACCTGAATGGTTACTTCAACCCCCTGAAGATTGGCCAATTTCTGAAAGCTTACCATCGAACAAGGTAGGACAGATTCCAGAATTGAAAGAGGTAACTCTTTTAGCAGCCTCAGAGGAGTTGCCATTAGTATTAAGTGAAATACAAAAATTCTCTACATTCGCTAAGGTAACAAATATATTTGCATACGTGTTGCGTTTCATTGCTAATACTAGACTTGAACCCGACAAAAGGAGAATAAATGCCATTACGCTGGCGGAGAGAAACCAGTCTATCCAGGTAATCATCAGAGCAACGCAAAATTACTATTTTAAGAAAGATTACCCTTGGAAGAATGTGAAGGATCAAAATGTGAGATCATTGAACCCTTTCCTGGATTCATTTGGAATCGTTAGGGTGGGCGGCAGATTGGTAAACAGTCCGTTATCCTACCAGCAAAAACACCAAGTACTGTTGCCTCAAAGGGCCCACTTCACTAACCTACTCATTGACCACTGGCATCTGAGTTATATGCATGCTGGTCCCCAGCTTCTTCTTTCGCTGTTACGGGGCCAATATTGGATATTGTCGGCACGCAGAGCCATCAAAACCCGCATCCATAAATGTCTTCGATGTCGACGATTCAACGCAAAACCATACCAGCCAGTTATGGGAAATTTACCTTCTTCACGCTTCACACAGGGGCGAGCCTTTCTGAATACGGGAGTTGATTTTGCTGGACCGTTTTCTATCAGGACTGCAGCTCGACGGAAATATGATTTGGCTAAATGCTATGTTTGTCTGTATATATGCTTCGGAACCAAAGCGGTTCATTTGGAAGTGGTTTCAGAAATGTCCACCGAGGCATTCCTCGCTTCATTAGATCGCTTCATCGCAAGACGAGGGCTTCCAAGCTGCAATTTTTCTGACAACGGACGGAATTTTCTTGGAGCCTCAAATCACTTAAAGGAGTTGGACGAATGGTGGAGAAAGGTGGAGACGCAGGAGAAGATTGAGGAACATTTGAAGAATAAACACATAACCTGGTCCATCATTCCTCCTCACTCGCCTAATTTTGGAGGTCTGTGGGAAGCTGGAGTAAAATCTTTTAAATACCACCTTCGTAGAGTTCTCACTTCAAAACCCTTTACGTTTGAAGAATTTTCTACGCTAACCGCACGTATTGAAGCTTTGCTGAACTCTAGACCCCTCCATCCGCTATCAGCAGAGCCTGAGGACTTCGAAGTATTGACTCCTGGGCATTTCTTGGTTGGCGCACCAATGGTTTCACCTCCGGAGTATAATTTTATGGACATACCAAGTAATCGATTATCGCGCTGGCAGTTTCTTCGGCAGTGTGTACAAGACATTTGGAGGAGATGGCGCAAAGATTACCTGCATCATTTGCAACAACGAGTTAAGTGGACATCCGAAAAAGATGGTCCTAAGACAGGAACACTAGTGTTGCTCCATGACCCGAATGTAGCGCCTCAATATTGGCCAAGAGGACGTGTTACTGAAGTAATTCCAGGAGGGGACGGTGTCACAAGAGTAGTCAGATTACGAACGCCTGCTGGAGAGATAGTGCGCCCAGTTTCACGCATTGTACCATTACTTGCAGAGGATCATGATCACTCCTAATTCAAAATTTAAATTTTATGTTATAAAATTGGTGGGCGGCATGTTAAGAATTGAGAAATACTGATTTAGTTTATATATATGTGTATATATATATATATATATATATATATATATATATATATATATATATATATATATATTATATATATGTATGTATGTATGTTTGTATATATTTAGTAAATATTAAGTTCAGACGCAAGAGGGGGGCACTATTTACCTAAAAGGGATTAAGTGATAGTGACCGCTCGGGAGAGAGAGTGCTCTGAGTGACAGGAGAGAAAGGTCGCTTCGCAGTCGCTACTACCCTGGTCGTCTTCGTCGCTCGCCATCGTCACCCGCAATCGTCCTCGTGACTTTAAGTACAGTACACTCACGTTTATAAGTTAATTTTATTTGTTCTTTTGTATTTTGTTTTCCTCAATATATATGTTTTACAAAGTTAGTAATCTTAATAAACCCATAACGAAACCTAAACAAGTATAAGAAATTCGGCGACTCACATTTAACGTTCGGGTTGAGGCTGCGAGCGAGTGTGTTGTCGCCCCTCTCCCCAACATATATATATATATATATATTTATTGGAATTAATAACTGTATAACAAGTAATACAACAAGTAAATTTGAATGAAACATAAAAAGGCATGAAACACATGTAGAGAAGCTTCCCCATGGAAGCACTCTAATAATATTCTAAACTAGAAGGTCCCGGGGCCATTTCCTTTTCAGACGCCTCGGAGGATTGTCAGGAATTGAAGAGGAAGAAAGGATTGAAACGAAAGGATTAGGGTGGGAATGGAGTTTGTCATGGAAGGATTGATACCTCGTACGGGCCAAATAATAAAAATTTAATTTTACAACAAACACTTTATTTTATTTGCTATTTATCATTCTCCATTACCTTCTATATCATTGTTACTACAATTTTTGGGATTCTAAACATATATGAATTCTTATGTAAAAAAAAAAAAAAAAAATTACTATTCTTTTCCTCTCTTGTCTGTTTACCACATTATTTTATATTAATCCCTTTTCCATCATTCCTAACATCTAGTGATCGCTAGTTATTTCGAAATAATAAAATGAAAGGTAACTTAGAGGAATAAATGACATGAAAAATAGATTTTAAGCCTGGTCATAATACTTCAATCAGAATGAAACCTATACGACATACAAGTCCGTTCATTACATGTTACGCTTATAGCAAATTTGATAAAAATAAGGGGTACTCACTACGTTTGCTATAGCATGCTATTTGTGTTATTTTGCTAAGCCCGTCGAGTGTCTACAGTTATTTCCTGTATAAAATTAATGGGTTTAGCACAATAGCATGCTATAGCAAACGTAGTGAGTACCCCTATTGTAAGAGCCGTCATTTAAAAAAATCGTAAAAAGATTTTGTATGTCCACTATTAATTGACACTCCTGGTCGACTAATTTTTACTTACCTCATACCTATATATGAAATATATACTATGGGAAAGTAATTTTTCGAATTACAGTTTTTAACGGAAATACAAGTTTTCGTGGGTCCCCTGGGGCCAGCGCGGTAGGTCAGCGCAAAAACGATATGTTATATTTTTATGAAAATTCATATTTTATGAGCGTTTATGTGTGGGATGTTACAACAAAATTTCCATCAAAATCGACCAAACAGAAGAGCCACTTTATATCATTCATTTTGCACCTTTTTACAATTTTCTCAAAAACAACTCGCTATTGAAATTTAGAGAAACTTAATGGGTTTCAATATCAAGTAGGATTTATTCTGAATGAAATAGTCCGACAGGACTGAAATTTTTAATATTTTAAATTTTCTTCATGAAAATAAATAATAAAGGACACAAATTTAAGTAATTATTGCGGATAACAATTTATATTTTTATAGTATTTAATCAAAAACATATTTTTCCAACGAAAATGAACCTAATTCTTTAAATTTGGTTCAACTCTATATTTAATTAATAATTCTTAAATTGATTTGACAAACCATGGTAAGTGAAAGTTGTGTGTTACTAGCACCAGATTTTGATGATAATGTTGCTGTAATATCCCAGACATATAATCGTATTTGCATTAAATTATATTTCGTGCGTTTAGCACACTCAAAACCATGTTGGACGAAGGGGATTCTAAGCCGTGTGTTTACGATGAAAACTGGAATCGAATATTTTCACAACTGTTATACTTCCTGTTATATGTCATACATTGGTAAGTGAAAGTTTTGGAACATCCATTTTGAAAAATCTTTTGAATATATTGGATTGTGTCACATGAAATGTCCGTTCCGACATTCCGAGCGGATTCCGAGAAAGAGAATGGTATTTGCTGATCCGACTGGTAGGCGTCCGAAAGGTAGGCCGAAGCGTAGATGGGAGGATTGCGTTAAGGCTGATCTCGGAAGCTTGGGCCTGAATGGTGAACATTGGACGAGTCTGTGTAGGCGGAATTTGGTGGTATCGGCATAGAACCTTTGGGTTCGCTAAGCCTATTATTATTATTATTATTATGTTTTGAAACATTATTATGTTTTTGGGGTCTTGCTGCCACTCAGTGAGATCATGAGGTACCCATGTATCGAGCTTTTTCACTTTCCTAATACACTTTAAACGTCTGGAAACGGTAGATGCACTTACATTAAGTTGTGCTGAGAGTCCTTTAACTGTTTGGTAGGGGTTTCCTTGTACTGTAAGTTTGAGGACATCGTTGTCTATTACAGACGGAGGTCTTCCTCGGAGCAAGTTTTTCAAGTCGGTATCCCCAGCTGAAAACTTAGCAAACCAAAGGCGAATGGTCCGTT
The DNA here is from genome assembly GCA_023052935.1 of Piezodorus guildinii. Lineage (NCBI taxonomy): Eukaryota > Metazoa > Arthropoda > Insecta > Hemiptera > Pentatomidae > Piezodorus > Piezodorus guildinii. The sequence goes on from JAJSOM010000213.1 coordinate 19,534, forward strand.
CATTAACAATCCCTTCCTCAAACGCCTTGCAAATATTTCTAGCGGCTTCAGCTGCTGAATAGCCGAGTTTAAACTCGTACAAAAATATTACTCGAAAATCGCGTGTTTCCATGTTCATATTTGGAGATATACTAAAAAGTGGTTAATTGATTGTGAAGCTAATATTTATAATACAAAGGTAGAGGATTAGTAACTGTTTACTTTAAATATGTAGACATTCGGAAGAAAACAACAGAGACCTGCTAAATCCTTTATGTATTTCATAAACTATAAAAACGAACGTTTCATGTGAAACAACCCAATATAAATGGAACTTAAGAAGGCAAATGATTTAAAATTAGTTAATTTTGCAGGGTTTTGTATAAGAATATACTGGAGAAATCACATGGAGACTCTTGAAGTAGATTGGGTAAGTTACATAGAGCAGAATTGAGCCGTATTTAAATATGAAGCAGAACGTGATGAGCTCGGAACTAACTGGTCTATCAGGATCCATAATAGATTATCAGGCCGGTCGGCTTGTTTCACGGTCGGGTTCCCTGTTCCAGAACAGTCCAAACCTCAACTCTAGGGACCTTACTCAATCAGGGGCTTATATTTTTTTCATTGTTCACTTGATAAAAACTGGGCACTCTTTTCGGTTATATTTATCGCTTGGGATTTTTCATATAAGCAGAAAATAAATTCTGGGTTTTATTCTTCATCAACTATTACTTAATTAAATTTTTCAGTAGTCCATAGCAGTGGTGAGCAAATTCTAAAAAAAAAATATGGAATACTGTACTCAAATAACCATCGATGCGAAATACAAAATCTACTCCGATTTCCTCCTGAGTACTTTCTATTTTCACATGTACTTATCATTTTTGTACTTAAAGTACTTTCTTATATAATGTCATCAGAGTAGAGTATATTACCTACACAAGTATAGTACGGGGTTCATCATTTGGAGGTCTATTAATAATTTATTTAGGCCTTTTTTTCTTATTAACTATTTTTTATCGATTAATCTCTTCGGATAAAATCGGGTATATTATGTTTTTAAATCGTAGAGTCACATAGAATTATCAGGTGCTTACGCATTTAGGATTTTTATATTCCATAGCCAAAGTCAGGGGTCTGAGACCCGGCAGATGGTCCTATCATAATTTGTTTAAATTTTTAACCGATATTTTATATTATATATATATTTAAGGATATTTTCAGAACTAAGGATTTTTGCTGCCTTAGAACAATTCTAAAGCCATCTGCCGGGTTCGAACGACCAAACATGGGGATATTATATAAATCCTAAACCACTAATTAAACCTTTCAAGGGTCACCAGTGAAAATACGTGGATTGAAATTCACCTATCTTAAAGATATCTTCTTCAGATGGTTCTGCCGGTTCTGTTCTATGCCCAAGGCCGAGGATCAAATCCAGAAGAAGGCCCTATCATATTTTTTTTTTCTTCAAAATTCATTATAATTTTACATCCCTTTCGAAGAACGAAATAGCCAAGGATTTTTAGCTCTCTTGAAACATCCTAAAGCCATCTGCTGAGTATGAACCTGCATTTTTTTTTTTCCCTGAGTATTAGCATATCACTGGTCCACCATAGGTCTTCCAAATTAAATTATCGAAAATTGTATTTATTTGTTCTTTCTCCACTTTCAAGATTCGCTTTACTTTCTTCAATATTATCTTGTGAAATTTGCATTAATTGTTCCCGAAACCATCATATAATCTTCTTCATATAGTCGTCACCGTTCCCCATATAAAAGTATATAATGTCATTAATTTTGACGAGAAAAAAAAATTATTTATGGAGTAGTCATTTGGCCTCAATAAAGGCCAATTGACTAAAATAGTGATAATTGTTTTGGAAACTTGGACAGCCTACGACAAAATAACTCGCAGGTTGTTTGTCTTCCCAGGACGCCAACTTCTAGTTCTCTCATGCGAGGCCCTTTTTTGCTCTATTTTGTAATGCAACGGCAAAGGTCTTGGGACAGGTCTAAGCATGTTGTGGAAGCAAAATCTCGTAGTTAACATTTGTAGAGATTTCTGTTAAATAAGCAAAAGACAATTTTTTTTTTATATACTATAACCTTCTTGATGAATTATAATAATTTTTCAATATATTTTATTAAGAGATAATACAATCTGCCACCTTCTGGGGCAATGAGTATTACAGATAGAATAAATCATTTATCCCATATGTATATTGTAAATAAAATATTAAAAAAAAAAATATATATATATACATAAAATTAAATAAATATTATAAAGAAAATAATAATCACAATCTTGATCACATTCATACCTGTTTACAATACTTACAAACTGCCCCTGGGATCACTGAATCAAACCTCGAGATCCACTAGGGGATGTCGAGGCACACTGCCAGAAGATCCCAGCGTCTCTCATTCAGCCGCATCACTGGTCTTGAGAGTCAGTGGAGGCTGAGCGAGGGCGCTAGAGCCACAGACACTCAGGGCATGAGTGGAGAAGCCAGCCATTGCCAGCACTCCAATAACATATTTACAAGAGATCTCTGGGCCACTGCCGCTTCAACCTACGAAGAGGGTTATAGGGATGTTTGGAACTGGATAGGGAGTGTGCCAAGGGGTTAGGAAGGCGAGTAAGCTTCTGATGGAAGATTGTGGATTTGGAGGGAATTAGATCAAGGACAAATGGGATATTCAGGTCATGGTGTAAGATTTTTTTAGTGATATAATATGGGGCATCTATCATTGTTCTAAGGACTTTAGACTGAAAGGATTGGATATGTTTGATATTTGAAACTTTTGCTGTTCCCCACAGTTCAAGTCTGTAGGTCCAAATTGGTTTTAAAATAGTCTTAAACTTAAATTAAGAGTTTGTTGTCCGTTGAGAGATGAGATTTTCTGTTTAGAAGTCTATTTAGCTGGACATATCGGAGGAAGTTTTTAGGCCGACCATAGGAAAATATAGCCTCCACTACGAAACAAACGATAATGGACGTATGCTCATTAACTTTTCCGCATCAAAGGACTTGGTTGTGGGAAGCACCCTATTCCCTGGAAAAAGGATTCACAAAGGTACATGGCGCTCTCCGGATGGTAAGACGGTGAATCAGATTGACCACATATTGGTGAGTAGGAGGCACAGATCCAGTTTGATGAGCTGCAGATCATACCGAGGGGCTAATATGGACACCGACCATTACCTGGTAGTGTCCAAAATGAGAGCCAGAATATCAAACGTTAGGAAATCCATGGGAAAGAAGAGAGAGAGAATAGCTACAGAAGCTTGATGAAGCAATCGTGGAAAATGGTGTACCAGATGGGCCTGTGGAAGAAAAAATGGAATGCGCTCTCGTCCTTAATTAAAAGGGGTGGCCCGGGGGAAAACCCCTTTGGGGAAAGAGGAAAAAGAAAAGTGCGGTCTCAATGGTTTGAAGAAAAAAGTGTGCGATGCAACAGAAAAAAAAAACAAAGGTACAAAAACATGGTTCAGAAGCGACACACCCGAGGAGCATCCCAAGGGGTATTCAGATAGGCGGAGAGATGAAAAAAGGGTTCACCGTAAAAAGAAAAGGGAA